>JAHLJT010009355.1:35713703-35944315 GCA_031308135.1 Acheta domesticus
TACCTCGGAAGGAATTGGAGGCTATACTCAAAGAATAATAGACACGTTTGATTTAGAAAGCCAAAATTGAGACTTCATTAAAGATAAAACATTGTTAAAGAAATATTGTTGAACAATGAGGTATTCGGGAAGTTATTTAAAATTGTATTTAATGTCCTTCATATTGTAGATCGTACACCTGAATAATGGAAATGTTATCTAACTGTAAGGCAGGTCCAAAACGTGGTACTCGTGAACGACGAGTCACCGGTCGGCTCGCAGAGGAAGTTTAGAAAAAAATTTTGTGCTTAAGAGTTCAGATAATACCTGCAGGAAGGTAGTGAAAATTGCAGTCAGATGTAAAATATCACTTCTCACGTTTCATCAAACGAAGATGATCCTCTCGTCAACCGCATTGAATTCACGTTAAAAACGTTTTTTGTCAACTTCATATTTTTAAGACAAAAGATTGTTTAGAACCATTTACAACATCAAAGGGTGGATCAAAGGGTCCAGAGTATAACTTGTAAGGAATGGACTCATGTAAACTGTACTAAAAATGCAGTTTATAATCACTCCCATTCGCAAGTTGAAAACAATATTAAATAAAAGTTAGCATATCAATGAATCAGTATTGTTGAGACGTTTGTTACATTTGAATATAATAACATTTCAATTTTTTTTTACATGAATCACAACGTGCCCCAATCACAACTTGCCCCGTAGAGGGGCAGGTTGTGACAAAGTTCACTGTTGCATAAAATTGTTTATATATCATAAAAACATTATGTATTTTAATACAATTATATGGAAATTTATACAAAGAGCCATTCTACTTGTTCCATTTATTATCAGTTTTAAATTATGGTTCATACACCTTCAAAAATTAAATAAATTAAAATTTGTAAAACTTAATCTAGCTCCGGTCTCCCCTACCTCACATCCATAGAAAGCCAGACTGTAATCTAAAATATGCCACCCTCATTCTACTGTTATACAAATCTTATTTGAATTCTTAGAGCTAAAGATTCAGTCAACATTATTATTCTCTTCCTTCAAGTTCAATGATTCAATGAACAAAGAATACCGGACCAACTCGTATTTCATATGAGCGAAATGAACAGAAAGAGAAAAAACATAATAATCCAAGACAAAAATAAATATCTTTCTTTGAGAGAACAGAACAAAGAAAATGTGCGAGAAAATATAATTCGACGAATAGATTCGAGTTACAAAGTTTGTTATTTCCCATCCACTTCATTGTAAGCAAAAGTAAAGACAGTTTAAATACCAGGAATAAAATTATACACAAAACCACACTGATTATTCCTTTAAATAAAAAAATGTTCAAACATACGTACGTTAAGCTTTGCAATGTACGCACTGTCAACATTGACATTACTATCAACTAATACCAGTCTCTCAAGAGCAGAGCAGAAACTGTCTACTCGAGTAATTCAATTTACAATGCGCCGAGTCAATATTTGCCCAACGTATTAATGGCATTGTGCCTCGCGTTTCGCTTTGTTAAAATGTCTCTGTCTCTTCTACAAACGGTCTTTTGGCCGCAAGAAGAGACCTAATTACTCGATGAATTCTTCACGTGAACTCTCAAAATCATTATTTCGCGAACTTATATTACTTCCTTCAATCGAGACGTAGAACCAAAAAGAAGCAAAATGGCATAAAAATTACAAGCTTTATTATTCAATCAATGCTCGTGGCTAACATAGATGTTGTGCTATTCCGCAACAGTTTCGAGTAATACCTAATACGGAAAGGAACGTCAGTAGGAGTACTTGCTCTTCATTATTAGTAATTATCTAACCTCATAAAATCTGATCCGCAAAACAACTTATTACGGCTCATGTGCTGTCATATTTAGCAGTAGAAAGTTATTAATGGAGGCACGAATCTTTGTGCGAAAGTGTGCGCGCCAAGGAGAGAACTTCCAAGCTACAGCTCAGGATAAAATGTAACTTTAGTTCAATGAGCTTCCTTTCTTAGCACGAATGACCGTCCTGGCAGTACGTTCCTCGCCGTCCAATTCTTCCAATCAGACCTGAGGCGCACTTAGCTCCACGCGGTGTCAAAATGTTATCTCATCACTGACACTAAGTGGTCGGAATAACTGGCAAGAATTTACGCGTTTGTGTGTTAAATTCACAGCTCCAATGAAATAAGCTCAAAAATCAGAAACACGGCAGAGCAACTAGGAACAATAATAATAGTAACAGAAAATACAGAAGGAATATTAATGCTAAAGTAGTTAGACCAGAAAACCGCTGCTTTAATTAATGCAAGGTGTTTTTTTTTTTTTGTCACGGCTGCAAAATCAAAGTGAAGTCATTTCCACAAGTTAAATGTGGATTTGTTTAACATGACACGATACTGATATCTACACAACAGAACGTAAACGACATTTACTCTGTATGTAACGTCGAACCTCCTTGTTCTCCATGAAGAAAAGCAGATTTTGCAGAGAGTACTGTTTTACAAATGCAAAAGGAAGGCAGCGGCTGTTGTATAAAGTTCAATCAAACGACGCCTGAAAGGGAACGTCTGCCTCAACGAGTGGGAACATTGGACTAGGAGCACCAGAACAAGGAAGGGCATGCGCTTGTGAAAATGCAGTAGGATGACGGCCAGTCCATAGGCCTGCGTTTCCGCGTCCGGCCCAGAGATGCACGCGGCTGGCACGGGCTCGCGGCCAGGAAATTCCCTCCCCCCCCCGGCCCTCGCCGAGGCACGCCCGGCACGCGCTCCGCCGCCAAATAAATTGTAGCCTCCTGGAAGGAGAGGAGGGAGGCAGCGAACGAAAAGGGGGAGAGAGCTCGGAGGAGGAAGGGTTAAGAGAAGAGCGGGTCGTATGAGGTGGAGAGGAAGGGGGTGGAAGAAGGAGGAGAAGGCCACGAGGTCCGCACCCGGGCCAGATATCGAAGCGAGAGGAGAGTTTTACACGTCATTTAAATGCATGCAGTCCGGCCAGAGGTCGCGGCCCGCCCGGCCGCGTGACCATGCGGCGCACACATTGGGAACGATGAGGGACGTGCCAGGCGGTGCAAAGGACCCGATACATCGGGCCGCTCTCGAGGAACGACCGCACCACAAGGCACAACTTTGTGCCAGCTACTCAGCAAAACATGGAAAAGTGGCTGACACTATCATTTATGTAATTCATCCAGAATAAGCTTCTCCTCGCGATGACCTGCGGCTCTACGCGGTCGAGAAATACTTTGTTGTAGGTAAGGAAATATAAGAGATAGAACATTAACACAGTCTGTTTCTTCCAACTTGAATACGGAAGTCAAATATGTGGAGAAAAGTAACCAAGACTTTTTATGCTGCGAACAAATCCAAAACCTAATTACGACTTCCTCTAGAAATCGTGCAGACAACAAAATGCGGAGATTCAGAATTTTGTACGAAGAACGTGCGGAGAGGTTTCAAGAATCCAGAAGAGGACGCGAGGTCTGGAGTTGAGGCCACCGGATCTGAGCAGGCAGAAGATCTAGAGTATTACTTCGTAATATTCCTAGATACACGACTTTTACGTGAGTCTTCAGGACACAAGAGGATTCGCTCTGAAGAAGTTAAACAAAATCCCATCCATGGGAAAAGAAATGGCGGTCAATATTCCAAATGAAAAGTGAATAACTTGTACGTACAAGCGGTACAAGTTCCCGAGCACACGGCTGAACACGTGCGCGTCCGATGGTGTCAGAGTGGGCAAGTGCGAGAGCGGGTTCGGAGGAAAACCCGCAGCGGAGAGACAATGTGCGAAGGGGAGAGGAAAACTTGCACGCGAGCATGTGTGGCTGAGCATCAAGGACAGCATGTGGAGGAACATGATAAATGTCACGAGGCAAGGCTCATTGCATTGCGCATTCGCGACACCACGCGGGACAATGCAAGAGCTTCGGACACGAAAGCGTGGTCAAGTTGTTCGTCAGGTGTAAAACATCATAGCCCATAACGAATCACTTTTTTCGTTACAAGAGAGCGAACCTTTTGCCTCCAAGAAGTTTAAGTGGGTAAACAACCGGGAATCAAGGATGACCCAAAATTCGAACTATTTATTATCATAATGTGTGAAAAGTATATGGTACACTAACATTATGGTAAGGCGGAAGAGCAGGCCTGATAGGCCCGAGTCTCGCCAAATTAATAAAGTCACTGTTGTTATTATTATTATATTATTATTATTATATTATTCAACTACATCACGACTGAAGATGTTATGAGTCGTCCGAAAACAAAATCTTCTCCAGCTTGCAACCAGCTACCTAAGGAGCAGATCTAGAGACTGTCGGTGCCTCTACAATACTTTGTGCAAAATGTGAGCTATTCCAAATAAAGCAATTTCTTGAATTTCCCAGTCCTTTCAATGACCCGGAAGTTTAGCCAAGTTCTTACACAAAGTTTGCGGAACAAATCCCAGAGCTCCGATAACTATCGGGACGACCTGCCCTTTTACGTCCCACATTCGGCCATAGGCTAAGGATGTACATCTTTACTCTATGATTCGGGTGACATCGATTTCCAAACTCTTGTATTTAAGACGTTTCTCTGCCTCCTTGGTTAAGACGTTTTGATCGCATGGCACAGCAACATCTACAAATAGACACAATGTTTTCTCCACATCCCGGATAACACTATCCGTTCTGTTTGCTGCTATCGTGCGATCCGTTTTAATTTGTTGGTCGTACAATATTGTATAGCATCCAATAGATGTCACAGGTTTTAATGAGTGTTCGTACCACTTGGGGCATGTGTTTGGAACTTTCAGGGCGGTACAGATCTGCCAGTGGAGGTAACTACACACACTGTCGTGTCTTTTCAAGTAATCGGTCTTTGATAGAATTGGACAAGTTGAGACTATTTGATCAATGGTTTCTACTTGTTCCCGGCAAATGCGGCATTTATCATCTTGGGAAATTTTGAGAACCGCTTTATCATAATGTCGTGTTCTCAAGGCCTGATCTTGGGCAGCTATTACAAGTGCTTCCGATTCTGGCTTCATTCTTCCCCTTTTAAGCCACATAAATGATTGATCTTTATTGATCTGCACCTTGTCCATTCTTTTTAGATATTGTCCATGGAGGGGTTTGTTATTATTATTATTATTATTATTATTATTATTATTATATGAACCAAAACCGATGAAATAACACAAAGTGCAATTGTGTGCTGCGGTGAGTGTTGCTGGCATAAGAGGCGGGGGCGGGGGCTGACGCAAGCGGCGTGGGCTCGCCCTGCGTCACGCCTCCGGGTCAGCGCCTTTGTGCTCGGGGAGACTGATGACGCGCGCCGACTCGACGCGGGCTGTCTTTGCGGCCGCAAGCGGCGCCGCCAGATGCACGGGGCAGCGGAATGAAGGCCGCCGGAGTCGAAAATACACCACCGCTCACAAAAAAGGAAACGGGAGCAGTTACCTCTCGCGCACAAAATTCGCGATCGGTAATAATAATAATAATAAGAAGAAGAAGAAGAAGAAGAAGACGAAGAAGAATTAGTTGCATCCGTGAGCACAGGCCGTATTTTTTATATCATTGTTATTAAACGTGGAAATAGTTGCGTAAGTACCATCCATACTAAGGAGCAGGGCTACCGTCCAAGAGTTAAAAAGTATGTCTAAAAGGCCTTTTTCCCCTCTCCAGATTCAGGCATACCTGGTCCCTTACTATTGCCTGAGCCTATTACCTATCCCTGAGCCTAGGACGCATCGCTGCAGAGTTACACACCCTGATAGTGTTGCAGATGTGACTGCGTTCCTATTTTCCCCTATTCCATTTTCGCGGATTTTTGCCCCTCATTTGTTTAATGCACGGCAAGTGGCAATTCCCTCTCTGGCAGCAACTCTCCCTCAGGAAAAATTAAGATAATGCCAAAAAACGTACTTGGGCGGCGATAGATGGCAGCTGGCAAGAGTGTGTTGCAACTCCGAATAGCTAGCCCAGACCCAAGGAAATAGAAAACAAATACGTCCGTGCCATTCTGTAGCACCGCTAGTTTTCAGTAACGATACTTGTAAGAAGGTGAACTGCCGTCTAACACTTGGGTGTAATTTTAAATGCTTAAAGGTTTTATTTAAGGTTCGGGTAATAAAAATGATTAACTTCTGTTGATCTATAAAAATCTGCAAAACAATTAAGCGTCAAATATGGATATTAAATGCATTGTAAACACATTTCTATGCTTGCTTCTATTCAAAACAATTTTAAATTGAATTATTGATAAAATACATTTTCCTGGTCTCTGTTTTCTTCCCATGATTTACAGCTCTTTATGATTATATATTCTTTGCGTTATGAAACTACAAGAACGCGATGATTGCAATGTTATCGTATCGTTAAACGAACACGCCTCATCGAAGAGAGATTTGTGCGGTTTTTAATTCGCGTATCACAATTGAAACAAAATGGTGGGTTTAGATCCGCGACCGTGTAATGGACTGAGAATTAATTGCCTTTTGAATAAATTGAATGACATTTATGCGGATTTAAACGCAATTCGCCCGGCCGGCTGGCGCGAGCGCCGCTGTGCGGTCGATCGAGCAGCCTTTGGAAGTGAACAAACGGCTGTCAGCCCATGGGGAAGAGCAGAGACGGTTCGGGAGAACGTTCACAACTTTAAGCAGCGGAAGAAGAGATTCGCCATTTCGATCTTCATAACAATTCTCTTTTCATTTCTCATACACGAACTATACATAGAGCGATATACGTAGTAAAGAGACTGGCACTCACGGATACACGGGCGGGCAAGAGGACGAGAGTTTAAAAATACACATTTTTCGTTATCAGGGGATCCGAAGACGTGCTTCCGTTAAAATATCGAAATCTGTCAGGCACATCATTGCATAACATTCTCTAATCCATTTATGTTACTGCGCATGCAAGCACATATACGAGAAAGTAAAAATAAATGGTAAAACTTAGGAGCTTTAATCCGAATATAAAAAGATATTTCAAGTTATTAAAAAATAGGAAATGAAGGGCTCTCTATCAAAAAATATTTCGCTGGATTTAATCTCCGCGACTTGAAAACGTAATTGTAAACTCGGTTAGCAACTTAGAATTCTTAATGAGTTCAAGGAAAATATACAAGTAATATCATACTTAGGACTAGATAACGTGCTAAATTGGTTGATTATCATCACGAGTTTCTGACATTTCATCATTATTTACTCATCAACGTAGAAATAAATGATCTCATAGGATGAGAGGATATGTCCCTACAAGAGAAGTATTCTTTAATATAATCCCGAAGGACGATAGCCGAAAATGCCAGACCAGAGCATTAACACAACTACCGAGAAAAAATAAGCCACGAAAATCAAATTTTTAATTATGGAGGCATGTACCCAAAGTACTACAAGAAATTACCATTACGTCGAACATCGAAAATGAGAAATTACAGTTAAGTACTCTTAGCGCCATTTTATATAATATAAAAATTATTAAAAATACGTCAAAACAAACTAATTTTACAATCGCATTTTAAAGCATGTATTAACGAATTTGATCGCTGTCTCGGGGAAATATCTGATTATTGAATTCATCGCTTAAGTTGACAGATGTCTCGATTGAGAGGTGTAAAAAGAAACTTCGGATAAAGTACAACCAGAATTTTTTATTTAAAAATTTATTGATTTTTATATGTAAACTTTAAAATAATTTTCAAATACACTTAGTCTCAATATTTATCACAATATGGTCAGAACACTTTGATTTAACTATTATCAAATACAATTTACATGCAATGAAATCATGAGCTTTCGTGGATTTGTTTAATTTTCTCAAGATGGATCATTCCTCTTGTGCCTGTTGTAACACTTGGCAGTCAAAATATTTCTCATGCATCTGACTGTAATATTAAACGAGACACCAGAGCAAAAATAGGCAAGGTGTTGTGGTTTGGGAAGGCACGCGAAACGATTCGAACAACAGCAGTGCAATTTCGGTCTAATGAGCTCTTTGCGAAGTCTCTGTCGGCGCCACAGTGCTATCGTCGCAGTGATGTTTCCCGTTTTCGGGGCATCTTCCCTTAAAGTTGCTGTCCTTCTTAACGTCATTCGAAAATACGGAGAACTACAGGGTGCACCAACGAAGTACAAATTTGAGGAAGAGAACGGTTACGAGAAAAGCACACATTATGTGCACAAAGTTTATCTAGTTCTGTGCTTCTGGAATATTATTAACGAGACGTATCTAAAAACCGAAATGGCATCATACCTCTGTAATTCGCTTGCAAGTGAACTTCGTAAAAGTCAATTTGTTGCTGTCAGATAACTATATCTCTACTCTGAGAAACAGCAACTTCGTTTGATTCTACTTTTGGGATAAAAGCACTACCTCACGATGAGCTCCACGTGTTATGAAAACCGAATTCGATATCAATAATAATAGTAGGACACTTACAAAATTTGTTCTCCAACGCACAAAAAATAATTATCTAACAACTCAATAAAAGTTCGGCAACCTTCGACGAATTCTTTACGTGTGAAATACATGCTGATACGAAATTATTGTCGACTTATTGGCATAAATTGCATTCATTGTTTTAGGTTGCTCTTTCCTTTCACGCATCACACATCGAAAATGAATAGCATAGATTTTCCTCTAAAATAAAATATAAGATAAAACGTAGGCTTACTAAGAATTACAATGTACGTACGCAAAGCAGCAGAAATACACATAAACCAACAAATATCTGAATTTACACACTCTTTGCAACAATTCTTGCGGGTAACAAAAACTACAAAATGAGAAATGCCACTTTTGGCGATGTCTTCAATTGTTGAGACGTTTGCATTAAAATCGTGTAGATGGATTAGCCTTTGGGTTTGGGAAGTCGCTGGGCGCGTCGGAGAGGCGCCGGGTGCTAACCGGCCGGGCCCACCGCTGGCGCCGCCGCCGGCGAGCAAAGCGGGCAGGGAATCCTCTGGACGCCAGGCGAGGAGAGTGGAGTAGGGATGGCGACGTGGAGGCGGCGGGGAGGGCAGGAGATGGGTGCGCAGGTGGCGGTGAGGTCAGGCAGAGAAGGGAAGGGAGAAGAAGAGGTGCTGGGGCGTTGAGCGGGGTACGGTGGGGTGGCGGCGGAACGATGTGGGAGTAGGGGGCGGGGCAGCGGAAGGGCGGCGGGGTGGGGTGGAAGAGCATGGGAGATTCCCAGGGCGTCGCTGGCGCAATGCCGCAGCGCCGCGCCGTAACACTGGGCGCCACGCAGTTCCTGGCGTCGGCGCTGCACTCGTCGGCTGAATGCGATAGGTCCATCAGGTCCGCAAAGGCATGTGGCGAGCGAGAAGGCAGAGGATTTGTGAATAATGAGAGCTGCTTATGTAAGAAAAAATATACAACAGAGAGCTCTCACCTATAAGGCACGAAACGCTGAGCTCAGGATTTTGTCCCGCATCCACGGCGCTGTCACACGACCCCCCCCCCCAGAAATGAGTGAAGGTAATTTCGTAGAACGGAAATTGAACATATAATACATATCAATTTATTCATAACTATTATTCTGGTGCCCCTCTGATGGCTCATAGAGCTAGCTTTCCGTGGTGCGATCCCGTGTTCGAATCCCAGGACGAAAATAAAGCTGTAGCTTTCTAATAAATGTTTCTAAAGCTGTGTGCGGAACGAAAAGCTCCGGCAGACCAATTATCCTAGATTCGGTGATGCGAATACGTCCTGCTCGTCACATGACACCTTTACCGGAAGGCGAGAATAGTAAATTAACTGCTGGGAACGTCGCTTGCTGGCAGTAGTCGATTAATTAAATGCCAAATACACAGATTCGTTATTGTAGTAACACAAATATTTTAAAACGTATTTAACTTTTTATATCATTAAAAATGTTAAAATTTTTCTTAAAAATTGTGAGCATTCAAGGAACTTCAAAAATTTTGGGAGGGAGTTACTCCTATGGTAGATAGTGTCAGAGGTGAGAACGGACATGCATGAGAGGGCGGAAGCGAGCCCGCCAGGGTGCGGGTGGGTGATGAGTGGTGTGCGAAAAGGACGCCATGAGTCTGGCGGGGATAGGGTGGCGGCGGCAGCAGCACGACGTGGCACATGCATTTTCCTCGAAAAGCCAACTGCACTAATCCGCACAAAAGAATGGCTCTGGGATTATTTTTGTTTTGGCCTTTGTTCTTTTTTTTTGCTCTGGGGCTTTGCCTCAAGTGCATGGAGGAAAATCACATGAAGCGTTTCCGTCGCTGTGCCTTTGTCTCGTTCCACGTAAATTCTGACTCTCCAGGCACACGCCTGAATTGAATCGTAGCCTCCGCCTTTCCGCGTTTCTCTGTACTCTAGGTGCTAGTAGAACCAAGCACTAGTCGTGGCAGAAATTCTACTACATCATCAGAAACCATTTGAGCCCGGAAATGCAAACGAACGGTTTTTGAATTTACTGAAAATTTCAATCCACAAGAGACAGACGTATATTCTCCGGTGCTTAATAGAGAGATGAACTCCCCAAAAAAGGCCCTCAAGCTACACCCGAGGCTGTTTAAGTACCAATCCTGCTACACTTTCATCAAATGAATTCATTTCTATATGGCCTTATTTAGATTAACTGAAAATACTCGTTAAAACGTATTGGAACATCCTTGCTTAGTATTCGAGTAACCTAGGTCCGTCCGTCACTCACGGTTAGACTCCTTCACGTCCGCCGACTGAGTGTCATTCGATGCATCTTTGTCTCCAGCTAGGGGGTTGATGATTTGTTTTCGTATTCATTCAGAAGATTCCAATAAATTCATTCAAAAACGTGGTTTTGCGTTTTTTAGCGCCGCAATCCGGAGGTGGACACGCGAAACACATGCCCCAACTCCATCACCTTGGAAGACGCCACAACCAGCTGACTAAATCAGACAGCTAAATGAGACGCCAATGAGGCAATGCTATGAGGTTGCTGTTACTGATATGCTCGGATGATTGCTACTGGCTGGCGGAGGCTACGATTCAATTCAGGCGTGTTCCTGGAGAGTCAGAATTTACGTGGAACGAGACAAAGGCACAGCGACGGAAACGCTTCATGTGATTTTCCTCCATGCACTTGATGGCTGTTACTGATCGCTCGCCCGCTATTCACAGTACGCGTTTTAGGGCTTCGATCACTCGGAAGGAAAAGGTTCGTCATTGCCACTCAGCATTGCCACTCTGAAAGATAATTATCGTTTTATAGAATAATTTTGTTATGTGTAGCATATACGATAATGCTAAAACGATACTCCACTTCTGAAGGATAATTTAAACTACAAAATTATATTCGAAAATAAATCTTTAAGCATGGAACGGTATTTTGTAGAACAGGAGTTGTCAAAATTTTCTTTAATAAGTCCCTGATAATACACTGAAAGAATGTAATTTTCAGAACAACTCTTTTGGGAGCGTTTTGATGAAGTTCTCCAACACCCTATTCTGGGATGGGTAGTGGCCGTAGCCTTAAAAAACATCTGACAAGAGTTGCGTCTCGCATTTTTTTGAATATTTTCTAATTAATTTAAATTCTTAATCAATTACTTTTTGCTTACTACGTTCGAGGATGAAAATACCAGAAAACGTATGTTTAAAAGGGTGTTTTTTTTGTTGTTTTGTTTTTCCCAAGAGTCGAAATTCTTAATATTTGAAAATATTTTTAAAACAGTTGCACCGGAGCGACGGCACATTCAGCTAGTATTACACACTTCCTCATTTTCTCGGATGCAGTCTCGTCACCTATCACTTAAGACAATGGTCTTAAAAAAACAGTCGGGCGTGGCTCCAAGATAAGTTAAGAGTGTCTCACAATGGGATCTCCAGGCTCGGGGCACCTTGTTGATATCCCTAATACAAGAACACACATTTTGTAAATATACCCTCGGTAATCTTTGAAACAAAAATATGTGAAACTGAGTCACACAAGGGTCAATAACTCTGTATGATATGAACGTTGAACCAGGAACCTAAAATTTTTAGTCGTCAAAAGGAGATTTTCTCCTCATATTTAAGTACAAAGTATTAACGCAGTATAATTCATGGAAATCATTATCATCGATCCAACAGCTTCAATGTTGTTTTGCCGATAATGATGCAGTAAATAACGAAAACTAAAGCAGCTGCACATGAGGAACGTGAAGCAAGTATTGGATGTTGCACGTGTCGCCCCCAGAGTCGCGCCGGTGCTGGCAGGTAGGGCGGGGAGGTAGGAGGGGGAGGGGGTGGGGGAGGGGCGTGGAGTGGAGTTGGGCACGAGCACAAAGCTCCCGCGCCATTGTCCATGAGACGAGGAGCGCCGGTGAACGATGGCTGCGGGAAACTATTGCGCGGTGCCAATACCGCTTCGCTTCACCCGACTACGCCCCGCCGCGCCGAGCTCCACGCCGCTCCGAACCAGCCCGCCCTTCCCCAGCCTGCATTTGCATTTCGGAAAGAATCCTGTATACATTTTCACAAATTTGAGCGTGTTGTCGTTTGTATCAAAACAGATATTATCTCTTCTCCCCCAAACCACATGTAAGCACCCCGTTGTCCTGAATGATGCTTAAGTTCAATATATCGTAATGAAAGAAGTTTCATAGACAATCTTGCAAAAGCAAGATTATAGGCACTTCATTCAAACGCACGAGAAATATTTCGATAGTGCTTTTTCTCTTTAGATTAAAATGATTTAAAGACTGGTAAGGGATAAAAATAAGGCATCGCACATGCGAGTAAAACATTTTATTCGTTCCTGAGATTTAGTCCCCCCCCCTTCTCATTGTCGCCACTGGGGGTAAAGTTTCACACACGAGGTGAAAAGCTTACTCTACTCTTATGATGTCGAACATCCCATTCATATAAGCTGAGGTGACAAAAGTCATGGGATAACTCCGAATATCGTGCACGACAAAGTGCAGCAGCCCTTTTGCCGCCTAAAATGCAGCAACTCGACGCGGCATGGACTCAACAATTCGTTGGAAGTCCCCTACAAAAATACTGACCCATGCTGCCTCTATAGCCGTCTATAATTGCGAGTGTTGCAGGTGGAGAATTTTGTGCACGAACTGGCCTTTCGATTAGTTGTTTGATGGAATGAATGGCTGAATGGTAGCTGAACATAACCCTTTCCAATGATCGGTTTAACTGGACCAGAGGACCCAGTTCATTCTATGTAAAAACAGCCCACACCATTACGGAGCCACCACCAGCTTGCACAGAACCTTGTTCACAACTTGGGTCCATAGCTTCGTAGGATCTGCGCCATCACCTCCTACCAATTGAAATCGGGACTCATCTGACCAAGCCACGATTTTCCCGTCGTCCAATCGAAATGGCCACGAGCCCACGAGAGGCGCTGCAGGCGATACTGTGCTGTTAGCAAAGACACTCGAGTCGGTCTTCTGTTGCCATAACAAGCATCATAGCCCTTAAAGCAGGATTTTTGTCCCTGAAGTGCCTCAAGGTTTGTAGAGAGAGGCGAGTTTTGTGAAGATGTAGGTTTTCGGGATAGAGATGGGGGACGTGGCGTCAAATGAGAACTAGTATCCACGAAATCGAAAATGGTAACTGCTAGCCACTGGTAGACAAACAGGAACAAACACATAATAACCTTTCAGGCTTCACCATTTTCAATTACTGAACAAAAAACAAACAGGTCTTTCTAAGATATTTGCTTCGTAATATTTCATGAAGAATCAAACTGTAAGAACTTGAACCTAGCTACTCTTTTTAGAAACCTACTTGAAGCAACACACGTTTTAAAACTAGTTTATTAACACACGTACTTTTTTATTGTTAATTTTACCACAAGCGCTGAAATATATTTACATGACATGACATTCTTCTTTACATCCAAAAGCAAGATGATGAAGAGGACTGAGCGTATTACGTCAGCGATGATTCGTATTTCGAAAAGACAGTGATGATGTAATGTTACGTGCAATAATATACCATAATATGAACTACACTGTTCATCAAAAATTAGTTTCCAATGCTGGTATACAAAAAATGTATATAAATTGCCAACAATTAGTTTTTACACAGGAAATCGAAATGAAATGTTTGATAAATATAAAACGTACGCTAGTAGGCAAACTGAAACACTTTCTTGACATCGATGGAACATAACTTGGAAACGGTACCACCTCGATGCCCTTAAAATATTCTTTAGGTCGTTATCAACAAAATGATATCTTTTCTTTAAAACTTACTTTCCTTAATCAGTGAATGATAATAACCGCTTCTATGTAAATCAGATCCTCTCACGTAAACTATATCCCGCTCCTAAACAGTGGTGAAGGATGTCATGACTAGGGGGTACCACAAACTCAAGATTTTTATTACTTTTTTTTCTCACTATGGAGTAGCGCAAAGTTATGTAATGTTGCGCGAAAACTTGCGAATTTTCGTCAGAGAAATTCTTATTACAGGGACCTGGTAAAGAAAAAGAGGATAAACCCAGTTGCTAAATTTAGAAAAAACATCCTCTAACATGTGGCGTAAACAGAATCCATGTTTTGTAGGTCCTTAATACCGAAAAATCGAATGACGGCAAAACGTGTCTGCCTGTCCATCTGTGAACAAAGCTGGCGACTAAACCGTTCATCCGATTTTCTTCAAAATTTATATTGCTCAATGTATCTGGCTGATATCGCGGACCCTTGAAATTAAAACCGATATTTCGATTTTGGGACGTACTTTAAGCCCCTGGGACATTTTCTAAAATTTTCAAACAAATGGCTCCCTCGTTTTTGATTAAATTTTGTTGTTGGATAGTGTAAAGAACGTTTCCAAGAATGGTGCAGGTCTATGACCGTTGAAAACTCTAATTTTTCGAAAATTGCAAAAATTCCAATTTTTTTAGATTTTGAAATAAAATAATTTGGAATTTTTTGAAAATTTGAGTTTTCAAATTTTTTTTGTTGAAATTTTGCGTGAAAATACGGGCGAGAATGTAGGTGCTGTTTTAGCACCACTAATTTTAGAGGGGAGAGTAGCTTTTGCGGTCATATGGATGGGCAACATTTTCAACAAAATGCAATGTAGAGTTAGTCGGCCCTGTAGCTGAGATCGCTAAGAGTCGCTGGTTCGAGTCCTGCCTCGGCATGGTTGTATGTGTTCGTCCTTTCACCTCCTACCTCCACCATATCGTTTCATTCTCATACCATAACGTTACATCCAACAGTGGTCGCTAATGACCTAGTAGTTGATGCGACCTTAAATAACAACAATAAAAACAAAAACAAAAATGTAGCGATACTCACAGCGGGAGGCGGCCTCGAACTTGTCCGACTTCTTCTTCCGCTTCCACTTCCAGGGCTTGAAGAGGCGGCCGAGCGCGGACAGCTTGCTCTTGCGCTCCAGCGGCGGCGTGCGCGCGCCGGGGCCCAGGCTGTGCGTGCGCAGCGCCGCGCCGTTCGCCTTCTTCGCTGCAACACGCGCACGCGCCACGTCAGCACGCAACGCACAGCACCGCAACCTTCCCGATCTTTACTTCGACCCTTGTCTCTTTCATTCGCGTAACATCGAAACTACTATTTTATTTATGAAAATGCTAAAAAAATATCATAAATAAAATAATGTAACCATGTAATAAGACATCTTAGTGCACCCAAAGTTCAACAAGAATGCTTTTCCTCCATCCGTTCCGATCTTGACTTTGACCTCGATCCTTTTCATTCTTGTCAATATTTAATTTAGCCACGAAAACTATGAATTTACATAATTCTGAGATGAGTTCACTCTCAATATCTAACAGCAAGCTGACATGAAATAATGAAGTCAGAAAAGCCCACCAAATAATTCGGAAAAAGAAACGTTTTCTTTGATGACACAAGCTAACGTAATAAAAAACGTTTCACTTTTCAAAATTATTTTGCAATGGATCGTCGGTTAGATGGTCATTCCTTTGGGTACACATGTGAATTATCGAATTTCGTGGGTCAGAACCAATAAAAATCGGGTCGGTTCAACGGAGAGATCAATAAAGATATATCTTATAGTACTAACATTCATCTACAATTACACATGTCTACAACTACTTATCTATATAAGCAAATGAGTAGGTGTTCTTCACAAGTCCAACTGCGCGAAATTTGTTTCGATTCTAGAACAGCTAGTGAATTTTAAAGTGCTAAATCCATTATAGGATTTCACACACAAAATCGATTCCGCGATTTAAATTCGCTAACTAGTAAAATCATTATGTTATATCAATAATTTAATCAATTCGGTCATTCCTACTCATTCTCAATACAACTATACAATTCTAGACATGCTAAAAGATTGTAAATAATATTTATGACATGCTGAACAATTAAACAATAACTCTGTAAGTACATTCTCCAATGGGTTTCGTGGTGCAAATAGTTCTCACATACTGTATACTAAGAGGTTCATATCTTTATCGTATCTCTGATCCCCGTGAATAAGTTGCATATTGAAGAGCTACATGCCATGATATCCTCTGATTATTTGAACTATTCTTGTACAGTGAATAGTCAACTTGTTGCTAATCAATGATCTCACATAGCCGATTCCCGGTAACCGAGATCGCTAAAACAGTAGTGTCGTAGCGATCTCAGACCGAAGGATCGCGGGTTCGAGTCCCGCCTCGGGCATGGTTGTATTTGTGTTCGTCCTTTCACCCTCTATTATCACGTCATCTTCACAATTACCATAACGTTAAACCCAATAGTGGTCGCTAATGACCTAAATGTTGATGCGACCTTAAATAAATTTGAAAAAATAAAATAAAAATAAAATAACGACAGTGAAGAGAATTATAAGGGGTCTCCAATAATACTTTATCTTAATTTTCAGCACAAAGTCGACTTATCAGCTTATTCACCGGTGTCAAAGATACAGAATTATTTAAATGTAATACACTAAGAAAATGTAATAACAAACATTTTCTTTTCCACCACGCTAAAAAAATACACAACATAACGAACGGCATGCTATTTGGGGTCACCGAGAACACTACCATTCGTCCACAATTACTACAAACACATATGGAAAGACTAAAAGATGTGCACATAACATACTTTCTACAACTTACAACATATTAATCGAAGAGAATACTCATTAAAATATCGCTCTATTTCTCACTTTTTCTCTCGACAAGAGAATGAAGGAAACAACGATTAAATGCCACTGAAACAAACCTGTAACGATAAGTCTATAAATTTTTTTCACATAAAATCGGACAAAATGTAGATGTGGCAAGTATAAAGACAAAAATAAAATTAAAACAACGGTAATTTGCGGCTTCAAAGAATGTCCGATCACATACAGATTCGCTACCAACTCATGCTCCCATTCCTCACCCACATTCAAAGTGCATCGGGAGGCAGAACCGACGAGAAAAAGCGAGGGAGTGTTAAATGCGATTAGCGTTTACACTGCAACAAAAAGTGGTGAAGCTACCACAGAGCTCGCGTCTGTGAACAAAGGAATCGAAAACTTTATTACGCCATGAGGTATCTAGAGTAAAACTACTCGTGCTGCAACATTACACACCCTACTACGTATATTATGAAATTGTTACCTAAAATAATACTATTATTAATAAGAAGGAGAATATTGAAATCTGCAAAATATTGATAGTTTAGCCGTCTCTAGCAAAATCAGTTTCATTAAATTTCTGATATAAAAATTAAGTTTTTCATGCGCAAGATGGCCGAAAGCTGTTTAACAATGATAAATTCGTATTCTATGACACATTCGTTGATGCTCGTCAGATTTTTAACAAGCCTTTAATAATAAATATTTAAATAACACACTGCACCCCTAACAATAATAAATAAACGTTTCCCACAGCATTCCGGAACTACAGAAATGGCATAATACATACGCATAACACATTTCAATGAAGAAGCTTTGAGGATTTTTTGAAGAAACATTTAGTTCTCCAAGTCACTCACACTCATTTTTCCTGACTCTCATTAAGCATGTTCGTCAATTCTCATTGTCCATCAGTTCAATCGTTCTCCAGCATCCTCGTCACGTCTCTCCTGTAATGATTGCGTATTTTTGAGCACGTCCTAGGGTCCTCGTTCCGCACATCACTCCCGCCAGAAAAAAAAGCATGTGCTTCCGGCAGACGTCCAGAGGGGCAGAAAGGTCGATAATAATCAGATCCTCATACTCGTCGCTACCCTCCAGGGAAAAATAAAACAAAGGGAAAAACGGATTACAAATCACCACTCAACAGGACGAGAAGCAGGGGCGGAGACTCGGGGCGAGTCGCGAGGAGCAGTCCCTGGGGAAGGGGTGGCGGGGGATGGTAAGGCGGGGAGGTGGGAGGTGGGAAGGGGGCCTTGGCGGGGAAGAGCTACGAGGCAAGGCGGATGGCGCTGACGAGCTGCGAAAGGAGTCGGAAAGAGACGGAGTGACGAAGTGGACGAGTTGCTATCGGAGAAGCATGGTAGGCACGGGCGGCGGTATGTACACGATGAGAGAAGCGGGGTGCGAGGGTGTGGCGAGGAGATGCAGGGTGGTGTGTGTGTGTGTGTGTGTGTGTGTGTGTGTGTGTGTGTGTGTGTGTGAGAGAGAGAGAGAGAGAGAGAGAGAGAGAGGCGAGCACGGTCACAGGCCGTTAGGCGCTGTTAGCTCGCGCTTTGGGGTTGCGATTGCGCCGTTTCAATCAGCCCCCGCGAAGGGCGGGGCACGGAAGAGGCAAAGCGCCCAAATGCGAACGTTTGCTGCCCCGCCCCGCCCCGCTCACATTTGCTCTGCCGAAAATGCGTCTTCTGTGAGCATAAGACTGATTTGCGCGCTCCGGGCATGAAAGATTCGGGAATGAAATAGCTTGTGAAGCGCGTGCTTATTTTATATTTTACTCATTATCCTCGTTTGAAATAATATACCTCCTAAACAAAATTGCTAAGCTCTAGTTTGAATGTTTTGGAATTGTATTGCTCCATGAGACCTCTTACAAAAGAACAACCCACTGAAATTTCTAAATGATTCATCTGATTTATCAAGAAGTGATTAAGAAGATTGAAGATTATATGTTCTTGCACTGAAACACTTAAAAAATGTATACTGTATTGAATATCACGGGTTATAAAAAAGTATCTCATAAGTCAGAAAATCATTCAAATCGTGAATTAATAGTTTTTATAGAATTTTCATTAATTTTAATAATTAATAGAATTTTATAGCTAACTACAACAGTCATAAGTTAATATTTTTACATACAAGATGTTTAGATTTTTTCCAAAGATACGGAAAACGAGAAAATTTATCAAATTAAGCCACAACATCGCACTGCGAACATGGGTCCATAAAGGATTCATGTCCTGCATATAGTTTTACTCACGATTTCCGATACAAAGTTCCAAAATAAAGTGGTACCTACATAATAAATGTCCCATTGCATTGCACACGCAAAACGCTAGCAAAACGAATTCGTTAAAAACAAATGCCCTCAAACTCGAGGGGAAAATGGCGTATTTAAAAATTAATGCAAATGCGTTATAATCAATCCTTCGGTCTCGCACACGAACCCAAATAAACAGAGTGGTACGTTGCAAAAGGGAACCACGAAGAAGTTGTCCACACTCCACGACTGATTGTTTCCGCAGTCCGGGCACGGCCAACCACGCGCGAAATCACGAAACGCCTGAGAACATCTGGTTATGAGTTTTTGAATTATTAAACAATTAGTTTAATCAAAATCCGCGAGCGCTTTTTCCAGCTGTCGAGATTTCGCGACCACGCAGCGCCACGCGCGCCGCGGAGGCAATCAACGGAAGCCTAATTCATTGGCTGTGCAAAAAGCCGGCTGGGAGGGGGACTTGTTGAGCAGGGCCCGAGGCGGGGCGCCGCGCCGGGAAGTCGCTCTGGAAGCGAAGAGCGCTGGGAGCGCAAAGGGGCCCCGGCGCAGGAAGTGCCCGCGCCACAGGCGGGGGCAACGATGATGAGGCGGAGGACGAAAACGATGGAGGGGACGGCGGTTAAAGGAGGAGGAGGAGCAACAAGCCAGACGGCAATGACGGCGGAGGAAGAGGCGCAGAGAAGGCGGGGACGACGGCAAAGTACTCGCAGGCCGAAGACACGACGGCGCAACGGGCGAATAGATGCTGGCGGCAACGGAGGCGGCGGGGAAAAGATGCCTGCAGAGGTGGCGTCGCCTAGGCGGCGGCGGTGGCGAGATAGCGCGTTGAGGACGGCAGAAGAGGTGGATTTTACAATAATTTACAAATACCACATTGGGATCGACGTTGACGACAAAAATGTCAGTGAAACTCCAAAGAAATGATAACTCAGCGGAGAGAAAATGAGGAAATTGAAAAATATATAACTCGAAAATCTTACTCCGATACTGTTTTAGGAAAAAAGGTTGAAGGCTGAAGTCGAGGTGCGATAAACGTTGGGGGGGAGGGGGCGGCAAGAATGCGCAGCCCGCGCCGGCGGCGGTGACGAGAACGGCCCAGCGGAAGCGCTAGGCGGCGAGGGCGGAGGGCGGGGCGGGGCGCTGGGAACGCGCAGGGGCGACGCTCGCATGCGGTGCAACCCGCCCCCACCCCCGCTCCCACCCATTCGTCCGCGCGTCCACACACAAACCCCGGCGCTACAAAGGAAGAGGCGCTGGCAATCAAGCCTCGGCCAGATCCCAGCCCGATACGTTTGTTCGCTCGCTCGCCTGGGGTTTCGCCCGGACGACGGGAAAAGTGCGCGGCCGGTGCCAACTTCCCAGGAGTTCGCCCGCAGACAGCTACTGGCGTGTTTCGTGCACGTTTCCTTACCAGAGCGTACCTCAACTGTCTCCACTTGAGCGCCACATACAGGCATGTTTCCGTATGAATCCATTATATTTACTTATGCTCTGCAAGAATGTTCGTTGAAATGAAAGATACTCCTTAGATAATATAAAAAGTAGTTTCCTTAGCACAAAGCTTCATGTAACTTTTAAATATGTAATGAGAGGTGGGAAAAATGAACTGAATATTCTCAGGAGTTTTTCAAGGACGCGAGATACAAGTACACTCTTGAACCATCAGGCACAACGTCATATAAAGAGTGCGTATGAAGCGACCGCGGAACTTTCTTCGCATTTCACCCTGAAGTCACATCCTTAATAAGCACTATCTATAATAATTTCTTAAAATGAAAGGAAGAGTCTCTTCACACGATATGAAGCAAGCGGTTCCTTTGATGCAATGCATCATAACGTACATATACGTCACAGTGTGAGGGGCAATATGTACATTATACTCTTATGAGCTCGCACTTAGAATGATATTTCTGTTTTCGCGGACGTTCACTTACCGAATATAAAGACAAGCTATGAACCGACTGTTAAGTACGAAGCGTCACGGGCACACACACCGTGGCATGCACAAAGTCGAATTTCTATACGAGCCCGACGTCCAGGGCGCCAAATTTGGGGGAGTGCAAGTGACTTGAAAATAATTCTGGTTTAAATCAAATAAAATAATTTGGATACAACAAAATAGTAATGGACCTGTCTCTTGCAATACATCAAACGTGGTACTAATAATGGTTAATTGTTCATTTAAAAAAATCATGGATTTCTGACTGTCCGTGAGACGAGAGATGAAAAGCACCATTTCACAGTGACCCACAGTCTTGTAGATTTTTGAAAACGAGTGGTCGAAAAGGTGGTTCCTCACCTCTCTCAAGATTCTGTGATAAGTCGCTGTAGCAATAAAAATGATAAGCCAAATTCTTGGCCAAAGCACTCTATATTCGAATTCGTGTAATAAGCCGTTCTCTTACGAGCGACCTTCATGAATTTTCTGTAAAAAGAAACGCGGGCGGCTTCGCCTTAGATAATGTAGAGAATGTTGCTCTCCCAGCGCAATGCTTCATGCGGCATGTGCGTCACGTACATCTCAGGCGAAACCTAGTACTGCAGCTCTGCGTACAGAGGCTGCAGTCGGAGCCCGGGGCAAAGGCGACGCCTGAGCGCCATCTACATACATGAATACGAAATTGGGCCGCGCTCAAGAGTGGCTCCTGCAGGTTCCTTGGGAGAGGAATGTTTTTGCACTTTTTCGCTCAAGCTAAATCCTCAGGAATTCAAAAAAAGTGTCTCCTCGACGCGATTTCAGATCGTGATATCTGTAAACGTAAGTAACGCCGAAGTTCCTCGATTCTAAAACTTCAACACACTGCACTGGGAAAGATACAGTAAGTATCTGGTTCGAACCAACACCATCCGAAGGCAATGCAAGCTGACCGCAATTTACGCACAACTCGGATGGCCTTCGAGACGCAAGTTTATAGAAAAAGAACCCTGAGCTTGCTTTTCCAAAAACTAACACTGAAAACTTCGTACAAACTCGTTGCATTATCTCACACCCATACACGCTTCATAAAGAAAACAAATAACTCGAAAAATTCATCACTACAAAAAGGTCATTCCATACATCTATTCTACGGAAAGACGATACAAACTCTCGCAACACTGTCTGACAAGTGAAAAAACGTTTAACGATTTACGCGTTGTTAATAACTGTGACTAATCGAAACAATAAAAACTATATCTGTAAGCAAATAAAATATGCGATGCCATCAATGAACGCTAGTTTCTATGTTATTAAAAATACTAAAATTGTCTCTGTGAAACGTGCCGATCCAGTACTATGCTGAAACAAGAAACATCTGAATTATTTTGAACGCTATTCATGACCTCTATTGCTTTTAACTGTTATAAGGTGCATGCTGCATGCAGTTCATTCGGTGCGACATCCATCAAATTATATTACGTGTAGATATTCCTATTTAACACCTAATGAACTGAGATGTCAAACGTCTGTAACATGCACTTCTACGGACATCGTATCAACTTCTACAGACAACAACCTGTTGGCGGATCTACTAAATTTTCTTTTTTTACACTAGATACTACACATTCTTGCAATCTATTCTCAAATATTAACAATCTACTAAGCATGTTTAACGGTCTACACTCAGGATATTCGACATCTAAAGAGTTATTTGAAAAATGTAACAACAATAAATGATAATAATAATTTATTATTTAATAATTATATACTAAACAGGAATTTTTAAATAAGGGGACGCACCACGATATACTGGCCCTCAGAGGTTGCGTCAATATATAAATTCAATGAACTATTCCCTTGGGTATTCAAGAACAAAATTTCGTAAATGGAACGAGTCTCAGAGTTGCAAGAACGGGTCTTCAAACTCAATTCGCTCTCCCAAAGTTACCACTCAATCGCATGTGAATCAGACAACTAAGCACGTTTGCAATCACTACCATTAGCCATTGTTCGCCAGTGAAACCACGATACTCACAAAGAAAATGGTTGTGCAAAACGCTTTAGTGGGACAGCGAACTAAGCTTCTCTTTATTTTTCAAATCCATTTCATCTGCTCCTCTTGTAAAAGCTGCTTGCTGCGTCTAAGAACACCGAAATCGGATTCGGAAGTTGCCGAGGCCTTCTTACGTAAAGCTGTTGAAGTAATAAGACGACGCTATCAAAAGCAGCTTTGTAGAAATAGTCAACAGTTATTTGGCGTTAACACACAAGCAGTGTACTCCTCTCCATGATGGTCTTCACTTGTTTGTTCACCTCTGAGACTCGGTCACGACATGCTTCCAGACATATCCATCACGTGCTAGGCCCTAATGGCAGTGCTGTGCAGAGGCGCAGGATGCGACTCGCAGTCATGCGGATGAGGACGAAGATTGGAGCAGAGCATCGAACAAGATTCCTTTCATTCGAGATGTAAAATCGCGACAGTTCAATACGAAGTTGCCTAAATGAACTAAACTCTCTCTAACTAAATTCACTGCCACAACCACTTTACTTCATTACTGTCGCTCAAGTTGAATTTGAAGTAACTTTACACATCCTGTATCTTTCCCGATCCCTTGTTTGGTTGGAAAGTTATGAAGGAGGCTATGCGAACCCATAAGCCAGTAGTAAAAACAGAACCCACCTTTTCCAAAAATTACTGAGTTGAAGTTGATATTTCTGAGAAAACTCAGCTTTTTCCGCAGAAATATAAATTTTGTGATAGAAATAGATTCAGAATTTTAAAAAACTTTTTTTTTTTTTGCTCTGTTCTGTTCGAGGTGCAAAGAAGTGTATTTCTTTAAAAGGCAATGGTGCATTTCCGCCAACTATGCATGACATTGTTTGGACATCCAATAATTCTACCCATTAAAATAAATCGAAATGAAAATCGTATTCTTGAAATGAAAAGTCAATTAAGGCACTCTTGTTAAATGCTCTGCACTCTCCATCGCAATTTCCCAGGCAGGCGCCAAAGTATACACAATGGCTTAGGCGCGGTGGGCGAAGGTGACAAATAAACAATCAACGGAACACGAAAACTACACAAGAGTGATACGCATACGGAAACATACGTGATCGAATTCCTCAATGCTTGGCAAATGAATGTAGGCATACGAATTAATTCAAACCTCTGTCAAGGATAGGCATCATTAGTGATGTTTATGACCTGCATCAGAGTAAGCGTTCGACTGTTACAAAGAAAGAAGGCATGTCTCCTCCATCATAATAATGCGTTGCCAAAATGTTCGCCATATTAACTGGAGTATAACTGAAGTTGACATCATGAAATTAAAGTTTCGAAAAGAAAAATACTACTCGATTGCACTTTCAATTAAGAGAATTGACTGAATTTCCTAAAACACGGCTTCTAAACTAATTTACCAACAAAAGAAGAAAGTAACTTCTGTTGCGTTTGAGTTAAATACAAGAAAAAGAATCTAGTTAACGCTGAACTTTTTTGTTTGTGAACGTCGTCTAAAGAAACATTCAGTAGCTCGAAAGAAATACGAGGTAGTTTTAATTATGAAGAGACTTATTTAAACAACATTAATTTCAAAACGCTTCAAACGTCATTCCCCGAAAGCACACATTTTAACTGAAAGCGGATAATGTTGAAATGTATGTGTTAGAATATGATGCAGGCCACACCACACATTCTTGCACGTATGTTTTCAGTACATCCGTATGGGTAACACTCAGACGGACAAAAGAATATTGGAGTGAATAGTACGACAAGCATCCCAAATTCAAAGAATTTTACCTATCGTAATGACACTAAATGCAATTTGAGACATTGTTGGGCTAGACACTCCAATACCTCTTTTCGCCAAGCTTCTATGAGAATAAACGAACATCCAAACCGAAGAGGGTCTATTTACATCATACCACTCAACGCTTCCTGCCGGAAGTGTGCATGTCTCATCGGCTTCTTACATTATGCTCATTGTCGTCGTCGACGAGTTTCTAGGTTATTTTTTCGTCGGGTCTCCAGGATTTCGTAAATGTCAAAGAAAGTTTTAGGAGCAACATTATTTATGTTTTAGGAGCAACAACAAAGCGACGAAAAAAATACAATTGTTTACGGTTCAAAAAACACAACATACGTATGGAGTCTGCCATACATTTATGTGATTCTGCTCGTATATGTATATATTAAATCTTATTTGATTACCACATTTCTTTCCAAACAAGGTAAGACTTCGACTGGGTATGATAATGGCCAGTTTAAATGTGATTTTAAATAAATAAAATAAAAAATGCAAGACTTTTTACACAGAAGCATCTAACACTGGTTGTTTAAAAGTATTTCATCACCAAATGTCAAATATTTTCCGTGTCTGATAATTTGTTCTCCAGAGATTGTAGGAACTTTGATCAGACACGGTATGATTACCCGATTTCATATACAGGAGAAAGAAAAAAATAATAATACCAGAAGAAATGAATGAACACGTTAGGTATTATCAGAAGCCATTAGTGACGGTTGGCTTTGTACTCTCTATGAGTATGACCTGGAAATTCAATTTTCATTCACTGCTTTGCGTGAGAGTGGGCAAAACATGTCAAGGTTTAACACAGACGGTCAATGCAGGCGGATCGAATAAAAAGGAGGGCGTAACCTTGTCAAGGGGGTCGGGGTGCAAGTCAGATGCCGTCGGTCAGGCAGGGGCGGTAGCGTCGGTCGGCATGTGAGGTGGCGGAAGGAGAAAAGTCGAGATGCGTCTGCGGGTGTGGGAGTGGGGAATGGGGAGGGGAGAGGGGAGGGGCACTCACCGCGGCACTCGCCCAGCTCGGGGCCGCTGGCGCGCCGCGCCGTCGACACCGCCATCACGACGCCCGGCGGCGGCGCCGTGCGCTCCCCCGCTGCAACACCACCACCACCACGCGACGCTCACAACTCTCCGCTCTCCACCACAATCCACGCAAGGGACTGCCGCACACTATCCCGTTCTCCGACAAAATCGTCTTTCCCAAAGAGAACCGTGATATACTCAATTCGAACAACTCAAAATGATCAGGGCAACACAATGAAAACTCTCATTCGCACACTGAAAATTAATTCAATTCCCCTTCAAATAAACAGGCTCCAAACGCAACGAACTTGCTCGTACAAATGCAATACAATGCAGTAAGAAGTATACAACATACACAAGGAAATGTCTGCATTTGCATAAACTTACGTCTTCCTCCAGCTTATAAAAATTATAGTTTTCAGAGTTATCACTATAATGCCCCGAACCTTTTCAATTGTGGTTAATGACTGTCTCAAATACCCCTTCACAGCCTACTAACTAACTCATAGTCCACGATTTATTTTCTCTTCCCAGTCGCAAATTCCGCGCGGTTCCTCTGAAACTAACAAATCCGACACTTCCTAAGAACGACCGTGACCACCTCTTCAAATGATATAGGAAGAGGTTTCCCGAAAAGCCGCGACGGCTAAGAAATGTCGATCACAAAGTCGTTTCAACTGAAGAATACTGCACACGTAAACAGGAAAGATCAGCAAATTCTGGAGTTTCTGCATTATAAATAAATTTTATATTGAGTCACTGATGATTTTTTTTAATCTGATGATGAACCATTTTTGGAAAATAATTTCACTTTGCATAAAAACGTACGTTAAAATCTGTGTCGCAATTCTTTGAAATGCAGTTTAGACTTAAATATTAGAAACTACACTGTCTTTATTTCTTTATTATTATTATTATTATTATTATTATTATTATTATTTTTATTATTATTATTACTATTATTATTATTACAAGATTAAGACATAATGAATAATTCATTTATTTACCGACGGAAGTGTAGACCATTGGTCATAGTTTCGTTTTCGTCTCTTGCTAACAGCAGGAAGTAAATGTCATAATCTAATTATATCTTCATGCTTAGCAAGACAAGTGTCAATGGCGCAAATTCCTCTGAGTCATTCTAGCAGAAAGCCACAACAAATGAGCTAGTGATAATTCTAAATTAGTATTCTCACGTCGCTTTCGCCAGTAAACTAATGCAGAATTATAGCAATGATATAAAAAATGTCTTCAAAAGTAGCGCTAAAGACTCATGAAGTTAAACTAAACTTATATTTATAATCAAACATCTGCCAATGGAAATGGATTTTATCCATCGCATAATTTCTATCTTAAGTTCTGAGAAGGAAAAAGTGATAACTTAATATTAAACTTAATATTACAATTGATAAATGCAGGAAAAAGTTGATTGAAAATTCATAACACTGCAAATAATTACTGGTGCAAGGAAATGGAAGATGAAGTTTGTGTTATATGAATTTGTCGTGTGGTACACAATGAAATTGTGATGTAAAACGTTCAGTCAGTTTACATGTTGCTTTAGAGTACGCGTATGATGCAAAATCAATTAATGCCACAGTCTCTTCTAACTCAAAAAATGAAGCTGCTTACATTAGTGAAATGGAAAAACAAAAATGCTGTTGCAAGTGAATTACACAACATATTCGCTCACGTTTCTACCAATGCAGGCCTCTTGTATTGAATATTTCCTTTCACATCTCTGTTCTCGCACCATTTAAGCTTTATATACATTTCCTTTATACCTAACAAATGCACTACTTCGAGAGAAATGACATTTTCAATTCAGCATTCAGCTACAGGGAAAGTGCTTCATTTACGAATTGGAAACTATGGGAAATTTGAAACTATATTTCTTAAAATGAGCTAGCAACTAACATGAAATCGAAGAACATTTAACATTTCTTGAAGATACGCCCAAGATGAACTCAAAGGACCAGCAGAAATAGAACAGTAGTTTCATCTATTAACTACCAAGTCAAAAGAGATAGAGTAATACAAATATAATGATTAAAGCAATTAAAAGTACATGATGATTTATGTCATAGAACGAACATCGTAGAGATTCAAGATGAGAAAGATTTCTTAGTCACTAAATTGACTCGATATTATATGGCAAAGTCATATTGTTGAACTTTAAAGCAGGATTGTTACAATGTAAGAAAAATGTGTGCACCATTTAAATGAGTACACATATCTTTATTATTTTCATCTTTTCCATGATTAACAATTTACCGTAGGACTGTAATAGATCGCACTTCTCCGTGCATTCGCCCACGAGATGAGTTGAAGTCAACCGTGTGAAGAATCCTTTCAACTCCTGATTGCTAGCACCCCTCTCAGCCCCTGTACACGCGTGCGTAGTTTCGCGAGGCGAGTGCGGCTGAGTGCGGGCTGGGTCGGACCGCGGTCCCACGGTTACGGGACCGAGGGCGATCCTGTTACTCTTCGGCCGCCCGCCAGCGCCACCAAGAATTCGCTTCACATCTTCCACATTCGTCGCCTCCTGCAAATTCCTTCTAAACCGACCAATGGGACCTCCAAATTCAAACTGATCCCTCAATTCGTGCACGGAAACAAATTCGTATTGAAAAGTGTGGAATCTGGATACAAATAACGTGAATTCACTAAAAGCTGTATAAATACATCAAAAATATTCGTTATAAACATTTTACTACAGCAAATCGAAGGTTAACGTACTCTTCAATTGCGAGGTCGCGATTAAAGTTTCACAGACCAGAAGGGACTATGTTTAAGAGCCGAATAAGACGAATTTACAACGCCGGGTAAATCCCGAGTTAAACGCAGCCCGGGTGAGAATTGTATCTGCCGGCTTCTCTGGTTGGTCGTTTCAGTGGTTACCTTCGATCAACTCCTGGCAAATGCAGCGGCAGTAACTTAAAAAACGGGCCTCAACACACGCGCGATCTTTTCTTCTTCATCCTATCAACATACCAGGGCGCAGATGGCACGCTGTGATAAGTTGGTCTATGGCGCCACAAGAAGATTCTGATAATACAGATGATGATCATAATGACGATGATGAAATTAGACGAGGTTCAACACTCCCCGACAACTTACACTTGATAAAATACCGTACCTTCTATAACAGGGCGCGTAGTGTTAATCCCTGCTCGCAAGAAACAGTGCCCAAGACGTGCGGTCAGGCGTGTGCCAGGCGAATGATTTTGCACGAGAATGCATGTGAAGAAATGGAATGAACGGCGAGCGCCGCCTATGCGGCAGGGCTCGCAGCGAGTAAGGAAAGCCGGGCGTTACGCCACAGCCGCGTTCCTCGGCGCGCGACCTTCCTCTCGCTGCCAGCGGCGCCCCGCCCTCGCGAGCAACGGCTCCACAATGCCCGTTCCGCCATTAACGCCTAAGAGCCATATCCGTCCTGTTAAAGGCCCAATACGCTACTTTGCTTTAATTGAATCCACGGAGAATGTAGTCGAAAGCGTTACTGGACACTAATTCAAATGCAAGCAGAATATGACTTATGGATTTAAAAAAAAAAAAAAAAAAAAAAAAACAGGATTATCCTGGTTCGTTTTGGATCAGAAGACGGACAAAGAAAGCATTCTTGGCAATACAAACAGAATACGTACTAGCCGCAAGTCGTTACATAAGATCTTTTTCTGGTGTATAAAAAGATTGAATAAAAAATCAATGATATTTTAGGATTTTCATTTATGTATTTCTTCTTATACTTGAAGATTTTAATAGAAGTCTGAAGAAAAATGACATTTACGGAGGAAAGTTGTTTTTATTCATTTATAATGCCAATTTAAGAAATTAAACAGCGGAATTTCGCCTTTTAACAGACTATTAAAAGAGCCTAAAATTGATTTTACAACCTACAAATCCTGTCTAATGATGACACAAGAGTGATATGATATGGGAAGTCGACGGAGTCGTGGTGGGATTGCTGAGAATACAGGTTGTCACGTATTTCCCGGAAATGCCACTGCCTTTAGAGTAGGTCTAGTTAGGTTTCTGTGTGAAGAAATATTTCACATTTACATTTGATGACCCGCACAGCAAAGAATTTATTATTATACTCAACAAATCAGGGTCATTTCAATTACTTTTGATTGTTTCACCTCATAATTTTTTTTTTAAATCATTGACGATAATGAATGATTAATCAGACAATACAAATGAGGTAAATTCTGAGCGAGTATGCAGTGTATACTCCTGATAATTTGGAACAGAAAGGCGTTTGTGTTTTCGCCGTCGCCTCTAATTGGCTACTGCGAGCCGGACGGGAAGGCGAGCGGCCTGCGTGGAAGTGCGACCCGGGGCGGGGCGGGGCGCGTGGCGCCGGGAGTCGTTAGCCTGTTCGCGTCTTTCCCACGCAGCGTCGCGTCGCGACGCTGGACGCAACGGGCGAACAGCCGGCCGGCCAGCCTGCCATCCGGGGGGGCAATTTAGCGCTTCCGAGCGCCGGCCTCCCCGGATGCGCCTCGCCCCGCCAGGGCCAGGGGCGGCCCCTCCCCGCTGCCGCACACCAGCGCTTCGGACTCAGGGATGCGACATCGATGGCCACGTTTCCAAAACATATTTGTTTTGTGCTCGATGATTTTACGCTTTCAATGTTTAATTTGTAAATGAAAAATTCCCATAATCACAATTTTGTAAACGTTAAAAAACTAAATAATAACTGATGTCACTATTTGTGTGGGAACCAAATGAACGCTCTTTGTTTTAACTTCATTGGGCGTTTTTGGTTCTTAAGTATTATTTAACTGTGTTTTCATTATACATTAACACGGCACGGTGAAATTAAATTGTGTTGCGCCCGAATTTTATGTTAGAGGTTTCGAAACCACCCTTAAAACTTCTATGTTCAAAATCATCGATGGATTAATATTGATTATTGTTTAGTAACACTGATGCTTTGTTATCGATGAGGCATCACTACTCCAAGTACAAGAGACCCGTCGTAATCTCTGCGTGCTGACTGGCGCGACGTAGTTGAGTTGAAGCATGGGGAACATCCCAATAACTCCTCCTATGGCACGAATCGGGTGAAATCTCCTGTATCACTTCTTTAAAAATAAGCGAAGCCGATTCTAATGCAACAACATATGGTGCATCCAATATGAAGAAGCAAAACACTTTTCTGCCATGTGGATCTCAACTCGCATTATTTTGGGGATCTCTTTCGCCACATTAAACTATGGATTTAGTGTAGGGTTTACCTTAAGAAATTAACATTTCTAACGACATGAAATAATAGAAAAAACTGACATCAATCCAAATTTGCGTAATCTAAAAATGTCGAAGAATTACATTCCACTATAAAATATAAATCGATTTCAGAATTACACGTAAAATTTAAGGGCTTTCTCCTCTTTCTGTAATTGTAATAGAGAAAGGAAGTCACGCTAGTATCCTAATATTCAATGAATAAAATATAGGATATGGCTTATAAATAAGGAATGTAAATAATGACACTCAATGCTTTATTATAATGTCCCCTTCAAGTCTGAATTTTAAGCTCAATGTAAAGCATTTCTTGTCCTTTCAATCATGCACTCACTGATAGATATCAGCTTTATTCTACAATTGGGCAAATGTTGCCCGGTAGCAGAATATTTGAAAGTTCTTGAAGTTTTGCAGCAGCGTACGGATACTTAGATTTGTTCTTATCAGAACTAAAGAGACGAAAGAGAAACAAATCAAAATATATCCATCCCACATTTAATATTAATTTAGCCCGAAGTAAAATCTTAATATATCTGAAACTTCCTGTACCTACACCAAAGACATGAGTCAAATAGTATAAGTTTGTGTAAGTAATAGAGGAAATATGTTAAATCCTGTTAAATGATCACAATATGTTGCTTCTCATATTATCGCATTGGAGCAAGTGTCGCCACGCCCGCTTCCGCGTACAGCAGCGGCGGCGGCGAAGCGCCACTAAAGTCGGAAAGACTGCGGTTGCGGTAAGACGCTTTTACGAGGAAGATGACGGCGTTGAGACAGTGATTGCAGACGCGGCAATGGTGATTCCAACGACCTGGGATGTACAAGTAGCTGGGAATGTGTTGGTGATATGTGTGACGGCAATGATTACGACGAACGATAAATGCCAAGAAAGAATCACAGTGATTCGAAAACACCCCAATGCAGGAGCAGCGTTAAAAGTACAAAGAAGAAGAGGTAGAGTTTCTTAGGAGATGGTGTTGAACACTTAGGTCCGGGAATGGTGGTAAACGTGGTATAGGTCCTCGTGATGACGGCAAGTATCTTTACGACATCGCATGTCTTATTGTGAAAATGGTCGCGAGCTACTTCCGTGCAGTATGCACTATTGTAGATGAAAATGCAATTAAGGCAAATTACTTTTTGGTGATGGTTAGCAGTAACGGCAAAATTGATGGTGGTGGGTTAATGGTTGCTCAAAGGGCGTGTTACGGGGCTCTTGCTCAGAATGCGCGACAGTTTTCCCCGTTCCGATTTATCCGTCCTGACAAGCATGAGTGTGTGGCCGCAAATCCGCGGATAAAACTGGCACGAAGGAGTTGGTTCTTGATTTTCTTCCGGATACTGTTAGAGGTTGACCGTTTCCTGAAGGTGTGCGGGCGCGCGCGCGTAACCCTGTTTCGTGTAAAAGAACTGTAGCGACATGCCATCAGGCAGACAAAGCCGCACAATGGTGAGCAACGGACGGGCAATGCCGGAGTCGTTGGGAGTCGGCGGCAGCTGTCGCGGGGACGCAAGAGAGAGGTGGCTGAGGCGCGTGAATCAGTCTCCGGCGGGGGAGCAGCGGAATGCGGCAGGAGACGGGGTCAGTTGCGCAGATCGCGACAATGGCGGAGGCACTTCGATCGGGCGAATGGAGGAGCGGCCGAAGCGCGCGGTCGACAGCAGATGAACAGGTGGACGCGAAGACGAAGCAGATCAGAAACAGAAGGAAAGCAAAGCAGAGATGACCGGTTGAGGTTGCAGTTCGACAGGATGAGGTTGAGGCGAAGTGGGGTTCGAAGTCTCCTGATGCGATGTTAAGTATTGTTGGGATTGGGCAGGATGGATGATGAAGTTTGGTCAGCTCAAAGTGTGGCCTAGATCGAGATTTAGGAAGTCGGATTGAGGAATTGATGGGCCTGGACTGGGAATTGGTAGGGTGAAAACGGGATTTCGATGAAGTGGTGTTACGGCATCAGTGAAGGTCGGATTGATATATCGGAGAGGTCGAGCATGAGTGGTTAGTTGGGAAGGTGTTGGATACTGCTCCAATGTGAGGTGGGTGGGATCAGACTGGGGAGAAGGCGGAGGAGAGGAGGGCTGGAAGTGGGTGGGCGGGGTCAGTGCGGCGGGGGCGCGCCGGAAGCGGCGGCGGCGGCGTCCGCCGGGAGAGCAAAGCCACTGGCGACAGGCTCCCTGCTGCCGGATGGCCGAGAAAGGCGACTGCGAACCGTTGCACAAGGTGCAACCGCTCCCAGGCACAGAACATGCAAACAGAACGGCAAACAAACTCGGACGGAGTGTTCTAGCTAGGTACTATTTATGTATTTGGGTATCGCCTACAATCAATTTAAGTGATTCAGCTACTTCCTGAATTACGCCTAGTATTTTCGTAGAATTCTCGTATTTACTCGCATATTGAATATGCTCCATTTTGAACGTTCCAAGACCTATTTCATGCCGGAAAACACAGGTCCTTTGATTTAACACTTCAGTCATTACCCTGCACCACCAGCCTCAAAACTAACCTCTACCGCCCCAACGCGTCAAATAAATTGAATGTTTCCATTTGTAATTCTAAACAAATTAGAGATTTTTCTTTACATTAATTCAACAGCTAGTTTTGGATAAGAGATTTAATGAAGGGAAAAAATCTACTATCATTGTTGCAGCTTTACAATGTTACAAATTACAATTTTACTCATTTTTGTTTGCAAATACAAAAAGCGCGCCGGAACGTGACCGTGAAATTTTTTAAGTGCCATTTTTCCCATCCCAAGAAAAAAAATTGGGTATTTTTTTAGTTTAAATATAAATTATTAAATTCAAGCAAAAATTACACGAACACTGCTAGTTTTTTCATAAATTTTGCATGGCCTACTCTAAATATAATTTTTTAGAATAGATTTTAAGAAAACTCTATCATCAATATTACACTTTTGCAATGTTATTTCCTTTTCTACAATTTTCGAAAATACACAGAGATTCCCGAAAACGGGATTTACTCAATTTTATTGAACGCTTCAGGCATTATCCTGAAGAAGAAAAAAAGTCGATTTTGAGAAAAAAATGATGAAAACTGGAAAAAAAGTTCATTTTTAAGTTCGCAGGGTCTCAAGTTCCTTCAAGTCATAAATATCAATTTAGGAGAATATCGCCGGAACGGTTTAGGCTCTAGCATTTTCCACAAAGAGACAGACCGAAAGATAGGACAGACGGACGGACGGACGGACGGACGAACGGACGGACGGACGGACGGACGGACAGACAGACAGACAGACAGACGATTTGCCGGCAATCGATTCTGCCATATATCAAGGATCCAGAAAACTTGGATTCAGACTACACAATTTATTAAACGAAATAACTGACAGCAGCTCACATTTACTTGGACGTTTGAGGCAACAATATGTAGCCGTGTGCTTTGCCTCCTTTCGTTGCAGCGCTGAAGGGAGTTTGAGTGGAGAGCGTCTTAGCGTTATGAGTGAAATTCCTAAACTTGTGCTCTCTTTGGGTGGGGATTTGCGGCCAAGTTGGCGGGCAGTGTTGGAGTGGAGGAGGCTAATGCGAGTGGGCAGGTAGGAGAGCGGCGCTCTTCGCGACCGCAAGTCCCAGCGACGACAGCGGCGGCGGGGGCGGGGGCGGGGGCGGGGCCCGGCGGGGGCGTGGTTCAACAGGTGCGCCCGCCCCCGCCGCCGCGTCGCAGCCTGGAGGACCTCTTCCTGCCCGCCCCGCCCCCGGCGACGCCCAGCGGAAGCCCGGCCTCCTAAGCCCGACGCCTTTTTTACTCCTCGCGCTGATTTACAGTCAGGGCTCCGCCCGCTTTACGCACCCGCAACGGAGAGGAAATTGCGTATAGCACTCTCTGAAAAATGAGAATGGCACTCGCAGAGCTTGCTTGTCTTTCAGTTTTCCTAGTGATTATGATCGTGACTGTATTGAATTGGGTCCTAAAATTGTTCTGATATGTTTGAAAGGACAGCTGCCACCGTGAATAATAATAATAATAATAATAACAATAATTATTATTATTATTATATTATAATATTCATTATGTTACGCACAAATATATTCATTATCGTTCAGGACCGTTTTACTGCTGTCTATCCAATCACGAACTTGACACGATCTCGCTTTGTTGGAGAATTTTTTTCTATTTACAGCTAAGTTCACTCATTTTACGCATTTACAAGGAAGAACAAATTACGTACAACACGCGTGGATGATAGAAAAATTCCATACTTTTTCAGAGCTAGAATTTCTTTAGAATCTATTACGTCTGGATAGACTTTTCTCAATTCATTTTGCAAAGCCAGTTTTCTATTGTCGATAGGAAGGCGACAGAGTAATGAGAGTCTGTCTTCTTGCTTTTTCCACTCTTTCAGCATTACTATGAGGATTCGCTTCCATACACTAGAGACAGGAAACAATTCATGGCATTGGTTGAGGAAATTAAAATCCTATTCACATTCTAAGATTGAAAGTCTTTCACAATATGTTTCGTTCGATACGATTAATCGCAAATCATCTTATCCAAATATCTCAATTCCTAGAATATCATTAATGTGGCCATTCGATCTCTGTCATTGGGGATTTTCGACGACGTCACAAGGATCTCGTGTTTCCAGTCCCTCGTCCCCCATTTTCAATTCAAATGATTTATCAATTTTGCGCACAAAGAAAGGAGAATAACAACACTGAAAGGGAGAAAGTGTAGCACTGGTCAGATAACTATCGGTTTAGACAAGGATGTTTGTGAAGGACGAGTGTATGGTAGGAGCTCGCACTCGCATGGTTGTCCTGTTTCGTCAGCCGCGTGCCTTCAAGCATTTTAAGCTCTTCATTATCATTCATCATCGTCAATGAACCTATCATTGTCAATCGAGGCGGAACAATCAAGTAGTTTGCTCATCCAGAACAACACACTTCACGGGCTAGTGATACTGTTCAACCTCGGACCTTTCAAGTGCTCGTCACGTTTCGTCCCACATATCCCCAATATACACATGTTAAATAAATAAGCCGCATTCGCGTTTTAGCCTCGATATCGCAGAGCTGCTGGTTGTATTTCTCTTACGATTCCGTTTTGACCGCGCTAAAGCACGCCATTATTTTCGATATTATCAATACTCCCTAACATTTCGTTCACATCAATGAAATACAACACCACCAATCAATTTTTTGAACCACGCCTGTTTCCCCCTATCCACTTATCGGTTTTATTCCAAGTTGTTCACTGTACGATTTGCAGCAAGTGAAGTTTAACTATGTATTCATAGGAGTTTCATGCCTCACCAGTATTAGTTTCCTGAGTCCCCGAACTGTAGACATTAAATGTATTTCTTCCAACGTTTCCTTAATCAACTAATATCCGCAGGTATTCGCACCCCAATTCAAACAACTCCCAAATAAGCGTTTTTCTTCGTGTGAGTCCTTAAAAGTAAATTTTATCAAAGGTGAAATATCATTCGCAATTCGCCTTATCACAACCACAAGCTTTTGGTTGCTTTACAGTTCACATCACAAGCACAAGCTTTGGAATTCGTCGACTCCTTTGCAATAGCGAAGCGCATATTAGCCAAATTACACCAGAAGTGTCTTCATCGAATTATGCAGAACACACAGATGTTGTCACCCTCCCTAAATAATTCACCAACTCACCCGATGTATGATTTTTTTTTGTTTACGCCATTGATCGGCAACGTTGTCCAAAGGATAATCTTCCCTATCGGCGTCGCCTCTGCGTCCGGTGCTGCTGGCGCAGACGAGATGCTGCTCTCGGCGCCTCCCGAGGGCCCTCGGCTACTGTCGCCCGCCGCTCTACTCACGCAGCTTACGGCGCTGCACTCCCACGAGGTAGCCAAGTGCGGGAAGGACAGTCGAAAGAGACGAATGAAGAAGAATGATATGAAGCGTCATAAGTGAGCGCCGAGAACAAAAATGATTAGGAATGAGTTTTTCAATAGAAAATTTTATATTTATATATCTGTCGCGTCACTAACGTATTTTTCACATAATTATAGCAGAATCTTCACAGTTTCTCCCATCGTTATTGCTGCGCGTTGGTAATCTAGACCGATTTAGACAGGTCTGATGGTAGAACGCGAATGAGGCCTGCTATCAGGCAGTAGTGTCATTAGAAGAAACTGATGGCACTCAAGATGGTTTCATTTTGCCTCCAACGTTACAATCAAAAAGTGAATGCATCCACGCCTCACGCGGGAATAAAATCTACATCCCTAGCATCCTAACCCTATTACTACTACTACAACCACCCTAAGAGCGGTTGACGTCGCCATCTCAATGAGCGCCGCTCCAGCCGGCGCTGATCGAAGATTACGAATCCCCGAACGAAACGGAACGTGGGGTTATCTGCTCTCGCGCCCCGCCGCTTCAGCGCCCACAGAGGGAGCGTGCTCGGAAGGCGCCTTGTTATTCAAGCGGCGCGGCGCCGGGTGGCTCATTGTGATGCGCAATGGCCCCCAATAACAGTGACGCAACGCGAGGCGAGGCGACGCTCAAAGGCGCGCCTCGCGCCGCTCAAAAGGCGAAATGGCGGGGGCGGGGCGCGGCGGGGCGGGCCCATTTGCCTCTCCCCGCTGACCCACATACGCCCTATTAGACGAGTTAACGGGCAGGGCGACAGCGGAGGCGGCGGAGGAGATGAGTTCGGGGCGGGGCGGTGACAGTGGGAGTAGCGGAGGCGTGGCGATGGAGGTCGAGGTGACTGTGGTACTGGTACTACCATTCAGATACGTGCAGTCCCGTAAATTGAGGTTTTGACAATTCACACACTTTCCTTACTTGTTAAGCTGTCCAATACCTATTCAATAACACCCCGAATAGGTAGTGACGGCCGCAATAAAATTTCAAAGAAGTCTGCGTGTTTCTAAGTCATTTTGTGGTATCTCAAATTATAATATGGTATTAGATTGAAAAGGTACGTAGTGTAGGACATCGACTTCAACTCACCAGGCCATTAGGCTCAAGTACCGTAGCGCTAAAAGAAAACATGAAACCAGTCCCACTTCACTATTGACACATGCCATGCGATGTTCGTGTCGAATAGCGTCGCGGAATCGAAAGGACTGTGTATTTCGATAAATACGATTCCGATGCAGTTATTTCGACCTACAAAAGGAAGCTCAATAAAGTAGTTCAATACAAAAAATATATTCCTGGTTCCAAAACACAATTTTACATTTCTGAAGAGTTTTCCACATTCTTTGATCATACTGAGTGTTTTGATTCGTAAGGAACAATAGTAACATTATCAGCATCGATCACTGCGATTTACGTCATCACTGCATCATTTGATTTTCATACTAGCATACCATTCAAAGTGTCTTAGCGAGTAGAAAACTAGTGATATCTCTAAAGCTAGTACATTAATTTCAATAAGGTCGTGTTACACAAAAACTTGATGACATAACAGATGAATATATCATTCACAGAATATTCCCTGTGAATTCACTTCATATGTTGTCACTGTTTGTAAGAATTAATCCTACTAATTAATAGTCGCTCGCTCAAAACTCAAACTCAGGACTTTTTTACAAAAATAATTCTCAAGAATCCTATGAACCATAAAATGCAGACTTTTTCACAATCTGCATCCGTGCAGACGCTGTGATGTTTCAAAAGATAGTCTCTTCTGTTACAGACAGCCACCTACTTTTCTATTCTTAATATTGTTGCCATATTATTTATCAACAACTGAAGGAATCATTTATATTTTTAATCGTCACACTACTAAGTTGAAGCGGTCCTATTTTCCAGCATTCTGACCAATATTCCATAAAATGCTTACCGTAATAAACAACAGACTCTTTTGGTACAACCACAACTTCCGGTTCTTCAGGCATTATAATCACAATAAGAAAACGCACTACGTATCACCGCACATGCACTGAGCACACGCATCCACACCTCTTTGCTAGCGTAAAGACGAATGTGCAGCATACACGTATACGTCGTTTTCACCAATTCACTCGACGGATACACAGAATACGATCGCCCCGTTATAGGGTTGGTTTCCCTGGTGATCCAGGGAAGCTCTTGGGGAAGAGACTTCTGCAAGGGAGGCAGTGAAGCGCCGCGTGCCGACTTTCATCCACTCGCGGTCGCCAACGTGAACGCGTACTTTTCTCCATTCATTAAATCACGCGACGGCACGGAAATAAACACGAACAAAATGGAGAGCCCAGCGCGCACACGAGCGAGTGCTCTCTTGGAGAGCGATGCAGGGAGGCGCGCGGCGGCGACTTTCGAGGACGACTGTCGGCCGGAGTGCCGTCGCGAGTGCATCCCGAAGCGGCGGCCCACTAGAAAGTGGTCCCGTCGCAGGGCAACAGCTGCGGACGCCACGAGGAAGAACGAGAATCCGGCCCGGCCGGCACATGACGTACGACTTCAGGAATAGTTGAAGGCCCTTCCCGAATTCCTCGGGGCTCACACGAACTTCTTCACGTACACCCATGGAATCCAACCTCGTAGCGCGTTCGATGTTTATGTACTCCGAGGGAAGGATGCTTCAAAACGTCTTGCCCTTTCACTGACACCACTGTTGTTTGGTGAAACGCATCTTCTTACCTATTATAATATACACAATATCTTAAAGTTGGGCGACGCTCCTCGAGGAAGTTAGGCGAACTAACACAATACTCTCGAGCTGTTTTGCTTGTACCGTATAATAGTTAAAGGAAGTCACGAATGGAAAGGTAGGAGATATAAAAACGCAAAATATGCCTATTTTTTAAATAAGTTCTCAAACAAAAAGTGCACGTTTTCTTCCCAAAAAACTTGTATCACTGTGCCACCAATATTCTTAGAAGTCAATACAATAGAAAATATTTTACAGGTCGTGTCAACCAATATATAAGAATGTTTTCCGAGTTCATATGGCTATAAAAAGTGCGTCAATAAATACATAATAATCAACTTTTGCCGTCGAATTAATCAATGTTTTATAAATCGACACATCTCAAAAATGCATACAAAGTTTCAAAAAAGTTTATTTATTTTGATTCTTTAGTTATTTATAACCGTGGTAAACCGTGTCAATACGTTAAAGTTTTTGAGCTACGTATTTCAGAAGTTCATATTGGGTATTTAACCAGTATGACGCGAGTATACTGATTCTGAAATTGACTTTTCAATAATTTCCCCATTGTAATTTATTTTCTTGAGAAATACTATAATTACAAATATATTCTTCGCCGTTTCAAGAAAACCTATGTATACATAAGAATGCACGCATCCTTCCTCTATGAATATGAAATAAGAAACATTAAACCAAGGACAATGACCTTAATATCGTGCTGAAGATTATTGTAAAGAGTAACTCCTGTAGGTACTTGTTACAAACTCTTCCTCCTCTAGAAAACATATAGAGTTCACTTTGTTCAGTAGAACTATAGTTTACAAAATTACAGTAATTACAGAACGAAGAACTTCACAGAAGCATCGTCAAGATAACATCAACTACAAGTATAATTTTATGTTACTGGCTGAAATGATTAACAATGCAGCAACCAGGAATTTTGTCCCAGCAATAAATTTAATGTGATTTCTGAAGACACTCGTACGACTCGCCGTTTTCAAGAAAATGACGTTTAAAGGCTACTAAAAATGCGAAATTTGAAGCCCTTTTCCACAGAAAAGTTTTGAGTTTTAGAAACCCTTCATTAGAAGCTATTTGAAGCACTGTAACTTACAAATACAACAGTGTTTGCAATTTGCTGGTAATGTGCATATTATAAGTGTGAGAAATCTTTTAAAAAAATTACATTTGTGGACTTTTTGAAGAAAGAAAAAAATACCTCAAATTCAACTTTATGTCATATTAAAGAGTGCAAATAGCACTATCCATTCGAAAAGTTTCAAAAAAAATTTGAAGTCATTTATGAGAAAATGGCGTTTGAGCGTTTCTGAAAATGCGGAATTTTGAGGTAGTTTTCACACATAACGGTTGAGTTCTGGAGAAACTTTACTTGACTTTAAAGCACATGAACTCGTTAATATAATAATGTGAACAAGTCGCCGCTAGTGTAAATATTAAAGGCGTGAGAAACAAGTAAAAATACATTTTTGCCAGAAAACTTAAAATTTTGAAAAAAAGTACAGGAATTTAATGAAAGAACTCACGTTGGAGAACAAACTTTATTTGGGGAAAAATCTCTATCTTAAATTTTGTAGTTGTAGAAAGACGCCGAAAAAAAATTCAAACTTTTGCAATTTTCGAAAATTCAGAGTTAACCGTTAAAATCGGACCTACGCCACTTTAATAAGTGAATTTTACTTTATTGTTACAAGAAATTTAGAGAAAATATTTGGAGACATTTTTGAGAAAATTTCGAAAATATCTGGAGGCTTTATGTACTCCCAAAAAAAATTTTGAAAATCGCGGTGCATCGAGTGGAACTAGATCGACTGTGGAATATTCAATTTGGAAGAAATCGTACTTATGGTGTAAGTGCTATTGTTGTTCACAGACTGACAGCCAGCGGGTGTTTTGAAAACAAACTTTTTTGGTATCAGGGGACCCGAAAACGTGTTTTTCCAGTGAAACCTCAAAATCGATTTTCCGCAGCATTACATAACTTTTCCTACACTAAGTATATTACTCCATATAGAGACGTACGTATACGGGAAAGTAAAAACCGCCCGCCTCCCGCACAAACGCAATAAATATAATTTAATCGCAAGTAATCTGCGTAGCCCCTGAAAGTGAGAAAGTAAAAACAGTACATTCTTCTAGAAGAATGTAGCAGAGTGACGATCGACAAGTTAGTAAACACCTACGTAGGACGCAGCATCTTCCGAACAGTCAAGAATTCGTCGATTCCAGCCCTGAAAGCTATATCTTCACCTACAATTCACAGGATTTGAGATACTATGTTCATGTAACCCAACTACGCTAGTGTTTATTCTAGATCACCCACAAGTATGCGTGCCACATTTCGGAGCAATCACTCCGTGCTACTCACATGTGTGTCACTTGCAGTTGCAATAACTTTTGTACAATGGATTTACCAACGGACTCTGCGAGAAGAATTAGCCCCATCCGAGATAAAGTATTTCGTTACAGAATGCCTGCCCCATTTTTGGCAGATCGGTGTTCAAAAAATTGTTACGTTCCATGAAGAGTGTTCTTGATTAATGATTTAAACATTGTTTTGCATACTCACAGACACTGATAACGGATAGAAGCAAAACATTAGAAAACAATATTACAAAATATTAACACATTAGAAAACAATAATACAAAATATTAACCAATATTACGAAAATATTAAATAAATACGTGTAAGTCTTCGAAACGCGAAACACTGATATACGACATGCGGAACGAACCGAAATTCAAGTGTAAGGGAATTCCAGCTGTTCTAGAACTACGTCATAAAGGCTGTATCGTGGATCTTCCTGGTAAGTGCTGCGCAGATGCCTTATCGCTGCCGGGCGACGCAACGCGACGCGACGCGACGGGACGCGACACGGGTCCCCACGCGCGCAATCTGACCGAGCCGCTGACGCAACGAGGCGTTCGCCCCACACTCCAATCCCACTGGCGCGTCTGCATCAAAAGCGGTACTCCATTTTTGGATTATACTTTTTTTTTCAACGTTATCTCGTCCTAAATGAATATTTCATCAGTTTTTTCCATATTAAATCGTAAATAATAACGATTTGTAGGACAGACAAAGAATATTAGATATACAGAAGTTTTACATGAGAATGAATGCTTTTGATTATTTTGCACGTTAAAAGAAAATCACACAAAAAAGAACAACTGGCACAAAACTAAGAAACGTGGCTAATAGGTTACATTAATTCTCTAGTTTGCTGTGACAGAGGAGACGACTGGTGGGTTCCGCAAACCTGAAAGGAGTGAATTTATATTTCAGTGTTCGTGCAATGATCTGAAAGTTATGGGGTTTATTTACTATTATACAAACAATTAATGAATGATGTATAAAAAGTTAATTATGTATACTGAGACAAACGCAGATTTTTTAAAAAGTATAACATCAACCTTAAAGCTTTTCAGCTCGCGGCCACTGCACAGAGTACACTCTCGGCACGGCAGTTGTTCTCCAGAGAACCACTCAACGACGTAAAGATCCCATCCAGCAACAAAGGTGGGTTTATGTAACCAGAAGCGCGAAATCACTCCCAGTTACAGGCGCAACTAGCGTTCTTCTGCCACGTACAGGAGGAGGGAAACGCCGCACCCGTGATTAATTTCTTTCAGATTGCCATCGCGATCTTCCTCGCGATACAACCTGCTCGCGAAAAAAAGCGCGAAAACCATCGGAGACGGACTTCGAAGAGTACGAGGGAGGCTCAAATGCTTGTAGAGGAAAAGAGCCCTAATTCTCAGACAACGCGACGTGAACAAAGCAGCCAGAACTCCGAAGACATTCCAAGTATGTTTGGTGAACTTAATTATGCAAGGGAGATAATGGCCGTCGGCAAAGGCAGATGTTTGTGGTTCGATCTCACACTTAATGAAATGCTCCCAAATTAAATTACGTAATTGCTAAGTCTATTTGCAGAGATGGGTAGGCTTTTCCCGCAGGGCCAAATAGAGAGTAAACAACGTAATTAAGAAATAAGATTTTACGTCCATTAATATTTATGAGCACAGAGCGCGAGAAACTGGCGATGTTTCCGGGTGCTTCGAACCTCAAATTCACAATTAACTTCTCACTATATACAATGCAGAATGCTTGTGCTACTAATACACTCACTTCCGATCTCACTCAGAACAATAAAAAAAGAGACGGACCGAAACACGTAAAATGAACAACGAATTCGCACATAAAATGAATCATTTAGGACTGTGGTCCGTAAAACAACAAAATGTCACCTCTTGAATGCCGAGAATGTCCTCTCTTGAAAAACCTCTGGCATCGCAAACGCAAAAAGGTCGGCAGTCTGTTCGATGTTTCTGTGGCTAAGATTACACGCAATGAAAACTATGATGATATTCCATCTTTGAATTCGAGGCCCAAACACTTTTTGATTGCTTAGAGATCTTCAGAAATGAATTATGATCATTTTTGACGAAGAAATTGCAAATGTTTTGTTAAACGATCAAAAGATACTGTGAAACCTTGACACTGAGGGGATAAAATAATTGATCGAAGGGATTCAACATACCGAACGTTTCGCCTTTTTGAGGTTTGAAATAGAAAACGTTTTTGCTGTAGATGAGAAAGGTATGAATGAAATTAGATATGCCAAGGAAGTCGACACACCAAATTTCGAGTTATTGACAATCCATTTCAGGCTTAAAAACAAAGATGGTCGAGCAACAAAGTTCCATAGCAATTTTGAAGCAATACATTCTTCAAAAGTCCATTTCACACTCATTAACTTCATTCTCCATGTTCCACCTGCAATTACAAACTCCTCTTACACCAATAAAGCGTCTAGAAAGTGAAGCATCTCGAGAAAGCCAACGAGCGTCTTTCTCCCTCGCAATCAAAGCGCAGGAGGCGTCAGGCCGGTCGGCATCCGAGTATTCAGGTTTGAAAGGAGAGTGCGACAGCACGGCCCACAACGCACCCGCTCGCGCACACGCGCAGAGGGGCTTACTTTTTAAGGTAAGATATTCGATGAAACTAAATTCAAAGATTTTGAAAATGCGATATGCGTGTAAAGAAATTCAAAGAGACAGCAAAATTTTAATTTTTCAGTTTCATGTGAACTAACCAAAGCGAACCCTCACGAACAAAGCTCCTACCGCAAAAATATTACATTTTTTATAAAATAATATCAATTATAAGAATGTTGTACGATTGCTAATAAAAAAACGCTAACAAAATAAAAAATATACAACAAATAGAATCAGAAGAGTTGAAATTTCTAACAGCAGCAGCTGGGTACAAAAGAAGCATCAGGGAACTAAATACAAAAATAAGACAAGTATTATACAGCTTAATTTTAATTAAAAAATTAAAGAATGAAAGCCATACTAATGACCGTGTATTAAGAATATCACTCGGATATAATTCCACAAGAACATTTATGAGATACTACTTCCAAAAGTGAAGAACAGAAGGGCGTCCACCAAAGAGATGACAGATCAATTCTTTTGAGACCGGAAAAGACCAAGATGCTGTATCATTAAGAGATGATAATGACGATTTTTTTCAGTTTTTCGCACAGCCATCAGCGATGATAAATGAAGGTACGGTTACTTTACAATAATATATCAACAAAGGATGAACTACTGAATCCTGAAAATAATAGGAATAAATGGCATCCGCGGAAACACTAATATCGATCCACCTACGCATTTCCCGAGTGTTTTATTTTTGCAAAAGCTACTAGTAGTTAATTTTACGTTAAATCAATTTCCCATACATGCAGAGGGAATACTTAAATTTTCCTTTGCCTACAACTATCGAATGTGAAATCAAACAACACGAACAAAATTCATCAGAGAAAATCTGGGATTTGCAAACATGTTTTTTTCATTCTGGTTCCTCTCATTTTTCTGATACTAGATGTTTCACGAAGCGGGGACACAAGAAACATTTAATTCGAAACAGACGTGCTCACATACTTTGTAACTACGAAATGAAGTACAGAGTGAGTAGCGAATTAACTGAAACTGAGCGTTTTCTATGTCACAGCTTATAATTCATCTTCCTTTAAACTGAAATAACAGGACGATTAAGCCACCAAACATTTTTAAACGAAGACAGGTTGTAACCTTCTATGTTCTTCATTCGGCTTCCTCTTTACGAATGGAAGCTGACTTTTCGTGGCACAATAGTTAAATTAACTGAGTTTTACGACTGTATTTCTTCATCCATACCATATGATGATCAAATAATATTGCAACAGATGATCAGTTAAAATTAACAATGATCCACAAACGTGGAACAGTGGAAATGAATGAATTACGATCCTCAATCGCGCACACACCGATCTCACAATGCGAAGCCCGATTCTGAATTTAAATTCCTAGCCCGAAGCGCATAAAACCGCAGCGTACGGACACACAACGCTGAGCTCATAACACTGACATTATGTACAGCGCCTCCATAAATAGATGCATGACAAACCCGCTTCAGCACGTAACCTTGAAGCATGTAGCGCTCGGCGCTAGAGCGCGGGTGCTCGCGAACTCCAGTCGCGTAGCCTCCGTGCCTCAGTGCAGCGCGCATGTAATGACGACCGTCTTCGTTCCCTTTGTTACGCGGGAATAAAAGGGCACATCTGGTTGCAAACACAGAACTGGCCGACTTCAAAACAAATTTTGCTGCACAGCAGATGCCGTTAACAAGGTTATCTCACTCAGCAGAGGGCGTAATTCTCTTTCATGTTCATCTACTCGCCTGCAAACTATTTTGCCACAAAAGGACTGCGGGTGATTAAATGATCGAGGTCCTACATACGTAAGCAGTTTGTCCTAATCGTATGCGTATCCCGTCAAGTCGTAACTTGAAGACTATTAAACAGCGAGTGACGAATGCTAATTAAATACAAGCATGTTTAATTAATGTCGGCGAATCCTCAAGGACAAGGTTGAAATTATACTAATTCAATTGAATCTAAGGTTCTTGGTGCGTGAAGTTGTATCGGGAGTATCAAATGACACGTTTGATAACTAATTTTCATAATAGAAGCTGTGATGAACAGAAATGAATTTTGTAAACGAGTTCAAAATATGTAATAATAATTTATTTATATTAATTTAATGTAGATATTTGAATTTTGATATTTGATTCTGCGTAGAGCAGGAGCTCTTTAAAAATTGAATCAAACAAAAAAAATGCATGCTTAAATATTTGGTCGAAAGTGAAATTGACATGAAAAAATTAGTGCTACTATTAGCGTTTGCAAATTATGTTGTTTTCAAATGCGACCTATCTTGATTTTTTTGTTGCTTTATTATCATAACATTTTCTTCATTTTAGAGAAGGAAGGCATGGTGTATTAGCTCAATCATCGATGTCTCGCGAGCAACAATTGGGGGTGAGGGTGGATGGGGCAGGGCACGCCCGCCGTCGTCGCCCACAGGAAAGAGGTCGGCACCCGACACGGGGGGCAGAGGTGATGCAAGGGACGGAGAACGCCCCGTGGGGACGACTAGCGGGTGTTGGGAACGGAGCTCGATACAGGCGGAAGCAGGAGACAGTTGAATTCGGGGAGAGGGAAGAGAGATAAAGGAATTCGAGGCGGAGCATGAAAAACACATTGAAACGTCAATGACCATTTGAGTAAAAGAGAGCGAAAACAAGAGGTAGGGTCCGGGACGATTACCGCACGAGACAAGAGTCGGAATCGGTGACCGAGTAAGGGGCGGGAAAGAGTTGGGGTGTGCTGGGCAGGAACAGGTCGATTTGAGCTGGGAAGGGGGGGACGGGATCGGGAGTAAAACTGCGGGAGAAGGGGCGAAAATCAGCCGGACAGGTGACAATGACGCAGGTGGGACACGAGGACGTGGTGGGAGGGGGATAGAACGGTGGGCGGCAAGAGGTCACGGGCGACGCCGTGGCGAAGACGACAGAAGAGACCAGACGCCAACGCTGCTGGACGCGCTATCTGCCTCCTTGGAATGGCCCAGGCCCTAAAAGAAACCGGCGCTGATACCCTGTGGGGCCCCATTCCGCGCGCTTCTGGGAGACCTTTCTGAGAGATAAGTCGACAGCGGTCTCTCGGACGAGCGATCATCTGGGCAAATCCCCAGTCGCTCTGGCGTTTACACGCCATTTTCCGACCATTCGCCTTATCGCAACGGCATCTTTCGCTTCTGGACTTGTAATCTCGCCGATGCGTAGTGCACCAAGTGCGCTTGAGAGGGAAACCACGTGTCCCCAATCGAAGTCGCGCGGCTGGCAAGTCCTCCGAGATCCCAGGGCAGGATTTTCGACACCGGCTGATTATCTGAGCCGATCTGGTAGCTGATGTCGCGGCTTCTTGAATCGGATATTTTGATAAGGGGAGGGGGGGGGGCTTTTACAAAAAGCCGCAACATTTTCAACATTTTCTCAAAACGGTCTCTCACAACATTTTCTCAATTTTTTTCTAGGACAGAACAAATGAAAAGCATATCAAAATGGTACATGTCTCATCTTTCAAGTTTTCGAAGTTTCCGAAAATTCCTGAGGTTTTTTTAGGTCTTCCCACAATTGCAACATTGAAGATAGATTTTTTTCTTCAGATAAAATGTGTTCACTACAATTACTTCTTTAATTAATGTCATGCCCTTATTTTTGAAAATGTTAGTAGTTTTCGTGCAATTTTAAGTGAAATATGAGAAATGTCAGAAACAATATTTTCTCAAAAAGGGCTTCCATATTTTCTATAAAGTTTTTTGTACGAATTGCGCTAATTGCACAGAAAAAAGGACATAAATATTATTTTCGTGTATTCTTCCAATTTTTAAAAAATTGCAGTAATGTAATTTTCATATATTATATCCCACGCCCTTCATATTTACATAATGGAAGGGTTCCTTTCGTTTGTGAGTGCAAGTACTTCAAATAATTTCTAATAAAATTTCTTAAAAACTGAAAGGTTTTTTTTGTGAAAATGAGCTCAAACTTTAGCATTTTAGAATGGTTCAAACAACATTTTCTCAAAAATGGATCGGAAGTTTTCAATGAAAATTTATGTCTAGGTATTAGTGTATAGTAAACAGTATTAGGGGAACGAAAAATTCAAATAATAGAAAATATTTTAAGTAAGAGAAAGTCTCTGCCATTCTGCAGCACCACTAGTTGAAAAATGTTATGGTGTGATGTAAAATATCCTCCAAAATCAAAATATCCGTTTGAAATTCTCAGGGCTTCGAGGTCGGCGAGATCAAATCAGGGATTATCAGTTTTGGAGAAAATCGTTTGATCCGTTTAAGCCCTAGAGTTGAAAACAAATGGACAGACTGATGGTCGTTCTGTCGTACACCAATTTTTCGGAATCAAGAACCGACAAAACGTGAATTTTGACTATTCAAAGTGTTAAGAGGAAATAATTTACTACACGCAGGAACCAGACCAGGGGCCCATATATAGGAGTTTCTCTGACCAAAAATCACGACTTACCGCTGAAGCATTACAATACTTTCTCTTTAATACGTAATTACGTAGAACGGCGAGAAAGTAAAAATAAAACAATTCTTCTTTCCACGTGCAGTAAGGTAAAATATTACTCTAAGTTTAGTACTCTATGTCATTACATTCTTTCACAACCATTTGTCACGACGTCTCTCCGCAATACCCATTTCATGAAACACACAAACACAGAATGAAATAAGGTCTCGCAATCTCGCTCTGGCGAAGTGATCAATGGCTGGATTATCGGCAAGTTACACTCACAGGCGTGCGAATTTGATCCAATCACGGGGAGCATTCGACGGCAGCCAGGCGTCCCCGCCGCCATTCAGTCTCCCCAACCGCCCGAGTATTGATAATTCCGAGATTAAGCCGCGCAGGTTGCCGCCAGCGCAGTGACAGCTAATCGATGCAGACAGGCCAAGGAGCTGCCCCCCCCCCCGCCAGACAAATTGCAGCAATTTTGCTCTCTTCTCTGCCATTATGCCTTCAAGATGAGGACATCACAAACAGGAAGACGACGTAATAACAAGGGTGGGTCACATATCAAAACTGTATTACTTGAATAATCTTTATCCCGTGATAGCTCAAGTTTTTACTTCACAAGCGCACAAGTAGATCACAGGATTTCAGTTTCATCTAAACAAATAACCAATAACTTAGTCAGGGGTATCGATTAGAAAACACTGAAGAATAGCTAACAGACATCGTGGGCTGCTATGAAAAGCTTTAACAGGTACAAGCCCCAAATTATACATAATTTAGCCGGTAATTTACAAGCAACAAATGAATGTTTTCTGTAGCTATCGTCTACACGGTACTGGTGTGCGTGTGTGTGTGTGCGCGCGCGCGTGTTCTAAGTGAAGCTACAACAAGGCTAATACTGAGATTTAATCAAAACAGTAATGTTTGCTTGTCTCATCACATTTTAACATGAAATTTTACTTAATAGTACAGAAAAACGCAAAACCATTCTGCTAAAAATTTAAGGCTTTCGATTAAATTTAATTAAATTACGTCATATTGAAATTCATGTTCACTTTTCCTAAATATCTTACATTTCACGTACATGTGAAGAAAGAAATAGGTTTCTTTTGCCAAAGGAATGTGAAATAAAAGTGGGAGAAAAGTACTTACTTGAAATGTTAGCACGTTTGTATCAAACGATTTATTACAAGCCAACTACCTATTTTCTTCCACACCGACACGACAATTTTAATATCCATTTCACACCTTTAGATTTCATCGTCCCATTATCGATCGAAATTGGTAAGATGGAAAAGAACAACTAGACATTTCCAGCAAGAGAAGCATCGCGCCCAAGAAAGGCCCGCCTGGAGTGCAGCTGTCGGGGGGAAGGATGCGGCATCGATGCCCATGATTTTAGGAAATCATCTATGTAATTAACATAGATTTTTTAAAGCCGGTTTTTATATGGTTTTTTTAAATGAAAAACTCCATCATAAAATATATAATAATTGTCATATATCCATAAATTGAATATTGTTCAAACCAATGTGCCCAAGGAGGAAAAATAAATAAAATCGAGTTTTCGTCAATAAAGAAGCCTTTATCATTTCTGAATTATGCTGAATTTCTGAATTGATCTGAATTTCGGAATTACACTAATATTTCTTAATACTCACACAACTCGGGTTTTGTAATTATTTTGATGATTTTCAGTTAAATCTCAATTAAATATTAATAAACGAGACCACTTGAAAATTACAACCCTCCGCCTGCTGAATTTCAATGGTTACTGATCCATTTGTAAAAACATCGGTGTTCAATAACGTGGATAGTTTTGGGTCGATGTCGCCTCCCTAGTGGGCGGGCGGCCTCCGAGCCAGCGACGGGACAGCGCGCGCGGAGGCGACGCCTCCTCGCTCAATTGGCAGACGCGGGGCGGCGTGGCGCGGCGCGGCGCGAGGCCGACGGACGGCGCAGTCAGAGGGCGTGATAATTCTTTGTGGCGAGTGGGAGACGCCGAGTGGCTCGTTTCCCTTCCCTTTTACACCCAGCGGTCAAAGGGCGAAGCTTTTTTTTCTCTTTCTATTTTAAAAAGAATCGTTTCGCACGAGGTCTCGGGTCGAAGGGACGTCCTGTTCAAATCTACCCATAACCGCCGACATGTTCACCATGGTTCTTGGAGTTCCTGCCTTCGTCAGAACTACTCGAACATGATTTCACTTCACAAACATCCTTACGACTCATGCCTCTGTGTGTGTGTCTACACGTGAATAAGAGCAATTGAATGCGTGACCAAAAGGAAGATTGAATTGTGACAGTGAAACAATGAATGGTGACCGAATCAATGCGGAGTAACTATCAATATGTAAGTGGTGACGATGAATGTGTGAGTGGTGGCAATGCATGAACGAGTGCATGGTAATGAGTGAATAAATGGCAACTGACAATCTATGAATGAATAAATGAATGAATGAACGAATGAGTGAGTGAAATGAGGGAATGATGAATGAACGTGAGGTGAATAGGTGTTTCAGTGAGAGTTGAGAGGTTGAATCGACGAGCGAATATTTGAAGGTGTGTTTACATTTCAAGCAAAATTCTTAAGTTCATTTGCACATTTACAAAAGTGAAAGTAATTTCGTTGCCTTCCTATTCCTACTGCAATTCAGTTACTGGGTCAACACGTTTTCAGTTGCTCTTCTATTTCTGGTCTAATAATGGCCAGTAATCACGATTCGTTCCCATTTATTAATTTCAAAAGTTGGTGCTAGTTAAATGCTCGACGAGAAATTATTTCTGGGAATAGTACGCTCCATTACCAGCGATATTACGCATTACAACTATCAAAATAACTCTAAAAGCGAATATCGCTTACGATGTAATTGTAAAACAGTTTACTTCCTGAAATTAAACTTTTAAGTGCACCACATTTTTAAAGTACAATTTAATGAAAGCACATGCCCTTAAAAGGGCTACTTAAAACTTCTGAAAGGCTTTGTAACTGGCGCCAGCAGCCAGCAACTGAACTCCCTACAAATATGCTTCCTCAAAGTCCAACTTTTGAAACTAATAACTCTTCTTTGATTTTTGGCGTAGTTTGCGCGTTACAATATTACACGTATCACAGTAGCTATCGTTCTCAATTTATACTGCATCGAAACGTGCTTGTTTTATTTGGTCACTGAAGAATGTCTACTTGAATAAAGATTTATACACGGAGGCTGTGGTAACCGGATACAACGCGACTAGGCAGCCAGAACTGTCTAGTGCACATTTTGAAACTAAACACCAAACCTGTTCTAACATAAAAAAGCACTACCGGTACACTACCGTGATGATTCACTATATTCGAAATGTTTGTCACGTGAGTCATACCATACCACTGAAATATGTTTGTAACAGATGACAGAACGGATACAAGAAAGGGGAGTTCCTTTCGGTTACGGAAAACAACCTTTTTGCTGCGTTGTGCCAGAATAATATTCCGAAATTTAAGTAAATTTATTGAAACAACTTTCGAGAATCACTAAGGAAATTTTCATCTTCCTTTAATTCCCAATTACTATTATTCCCCTGTGTGATGAATTGTTATTACAACTGGTTCATTCCCTGGCATTTTTGAAAATGCGCACGACATGCTGAAACGGTCATTAAGTCAAAAGCGCAAACCTATATTCCTGACCCTTCAACGCCCCAAGCGTCAAACTAGCCATCTCTTCCTACCGCCGACGACAACATATTTCACGTAAGAGAAACTCCCCGCTCCCTGCCTGCGTCAGCGCAATAGTCCCCTGAGTATGCGTTTGCAAATGTCTTAGCTCGTGGACCAGCCACGCGAGTCACTCCCATTGGGAAGGCAACGCTCGTTGTCCTCTCGCCCATAGGTTAAGGCCACTTCGTTCACGTTTTGCCGAACTGAATATCCTATCACACGTGCTCCAATTTCGTTACTATTCCTGGAAATGTTAAGTTGAATTGAAAAGATTTTAATAGCAAACTTGGAAAGAGTCAAAATAATTTCACTTGCGCGGGCGGGCGGGTATGCTGGCGGGCGGGTGGGCGATTAGGCGGGCAAACGATTGGGCGGGTGGGCAAATGGGCAAACGGGCGGGCGATTGAGATGGCGAGGACGGGGGGGGGGGGGACGGACGAGGCTGGGCGGGGACAGCATGAAAATCCCTAGATGGTGGGCGGGGAGGGGAGGGGCGAGACAGTGGCGCGCCGGAGAAAGTACGAGCACCGCGCGCCGCCGCCGGCGTGGCGGCGCAGCGGCGGGCGAGAGTGGTCGGGCAGGCTGGTGGAGTGACGTCAGGCGCCCTCTCGGGGGCCGCCTCGCGGCCTCCGCCATGCTTAAAGAGCGCGGGCGGGGGCGTGCAGGAGAATCCCGCGGTGGAACGCACGGCCGTCCGGAAGGTCGCGGGCGCGGAGTGTGGCGCGGCGCGGAGGGGTGGGGAGAGGAGGGGGCTTGGCGGGCGCGGGGTGAACGGCCGCGCGCGGAGACACTACGGCGCCAGAGGACGCATCTTAGTCTGTATCGGCCTCGCCCCACATCCTCCAGCACGATATCGCACAATCCTCACTACACGGGGTTCAAAGCCCAGTCGATCCCACTGCAATTAATGGAATATATTACTTCTTGTTCCACAATAGTCTTTCAAGAAAATTAATACCATATAATGAGTAAACAGGAGTAGTTGGATAGGCCATCCATGAGATATGAGGTGTTTGCAACTCTAATTTTTTGATCATTAAATTTAATTTGTTTTAAATAGGAAAGAAAAAATAAATTATCTTGAAGGGGGGAATTTATCGTTAGAAAATCTTGATTGTATATGTGAATGAAGTACATTTTTACCAATGTAAAGAAGATGGTATTTGGGGAACTATGTAGGCAGCAGTAAAAACTATTTGTTAAAATGGCTATAGATTCTTCTAATTTTGGAAATTTTAATTTTGTAGCTTACTTCAAGGCTGGAGGCAGTTAAAAAAGGTGTGGCATTCACTATGTCCAACTATCTGCTGGAAATTATTGAAATAAACGGCAAATGTCGACGCAGATGAGAATGTGAAATAAAACATGTCGCTCCAAATGTCGAATATTCACAGATACCAAACTCAGTGCAAAAAGATAACAACGTGGAATATTTAGTAATAACCAACAGTCGGAATCTTCCGAAAAAATCAGCTGCGAAAATCATAATAAATGAGAAATGTTGTCATGATAAATCAGATTAGTAAAACAGAGAGAAGGTAAAGAGAACGTACTTTAAGTACAATACGAATATTGCTCGAGATGACATCTTGGTGGTTTTATCAAATTGTTACTACACACGCCAGCGATATGAACTGAACGAAGATAGGACAGAAAAGTATAACATTCAGCCACGGCACCACACACGCTCAGATAAAGTTTGAAATTACAATGAGCACTCATCGTATGAAACATTTTAAATTTCGTAACGAATTGGAATAACTTATGTTCTATACTTAGTAGGTTTAGAACTATTAAAAAAATATAAAGCCAGAATACGAAACGAGAATTTTTTTGTTTTATTTCAATTTTTACGTGTGAGAAATACGTTTCGTTTTGTACTTTTCTTTTCCCACTAACTCGCTATGTACAAGCAAGCAAATATTGCTGTACATAGCGATGCATCTGTATTCGATGCATCAAACACGGGCAGTACATTATATCTTGAAAATTTAACAAACTTTACTATTTAGGGTCACGTTCGATTTTTCAAACCACTCGTGAAGTCACTTTCTTTTTGGGCTAACTTCCTTCAAACAGGTTCAGGAGACGCACATATCAGAACAGCCCGAAGTCCGTATCTTCTCCCAAGCTGCATCCCCCTCCCTCTCTCTTTCTTCTTTGCAACCTCATCCTATTTTCCACATTCAGCCCTCGGTCGAGTAATCCCGCCATTGAACTGCCAATACAAACGCAATGTTTATTTTATTGTTCTCTTGCAAACGGCACAAAGCAGGGAATTAAGCGACCAAGCAAACGCTGCCAGCGGCAAAAACGCGAGCAGTGGCGCCAACTGGAGGCTGGCCGAACGGCGGAAGACGCGGGGATGGGCCGCTCCTTGGGGTTTGTGGCCGCGGGCCTTGGCCCGTCGCGGCGCGTCGCGGCGGCGCGGGCGCTCGCTTCTGTCAACAACGCTGGCTCGTAAGGAGACCGTAAAAACACGTCAGCCCCGCAATAAAGACGCCCAATGAGCGCGGAGCGTTTCGTGCTCGCTGATAGGAGAAGCGCCGTAAATTTCACTCGGTTATAACTCGGGAAAAATTTATGAATCGTTCGGGACGGAAGTAAACGAAGGAAGTACCGAGAAAGGGCAAACAAATTCACGGTTGCTGGATGTTTCAATCGCATGCGAACACACATCCAGACACAAAATTAGTGTTTGGCGTTGGTTTGCATTGAACAGTCATCTCGTTCGCACAATGGTAGTTGCCATTCTGGAACGTTTGCATCATAGCGCAGGTAGTAAATGCAGCAATTAAGGGCATACGTAATTCGCAGAGTTTTAAAACATATTACGACCTCTGGCTGATCAGAAGCAAAACGTAGAAATTACATTGTTATGTGGACCAGGAACTTGAAAGACTGAACTGGATATAACAAACGCCTCAAGAAATGTTTTTCTCCATTTACAATATTTACTTTGAATTGCAAAGAAAATTGATGTAACGCTAACACAAAAATCAATCAAGTCGTTTCGAAACAGAATTAATCAGCTGGCATTCCCGAACAAAAGGCTCCTCCGGCAAAGCGTTTGTGGGCCTTCCACTTTTGTGACAAATTGCCGACCGGGCACCCCACATCTGAAACGCAATAAATCTCGGAGGCCGCCTAACGACCCAATTATAACCAAGAGAGTTCGACGCGAAAGTTGAAAACGCAAGCCGAGGGAGGGGAAACAGGAACACCGCTCCAGCCGCGAATTCCCAAGCTCATTCGCACAGGTAGCTCCTCAGCAGCCTCTGCAGCTCCACCCTGGTCTCGCTCTTTAGAAAGGAGCTAGTTTTCTTAAGAAATGCCATGAAATGCATTCCCAGATTCAATTCAGGTAAAAATTAAGGTTTTATCATTTACAATTTTGTTTCTGTGAATTGCTGCAGTACATTTTTAAACTACTTTCATTTTATAAAGGATCATTATATTATTTTAAATCTAATTGGTATCTGAAAGCACGAAGAATGAACTATATTAAATGACCAAATACGAGGGCACAACCATCTAGAGTTTAGACAAATTCTTACACAAATTTTGCGGAACAAATCCACGAGCTCCAATGACTATCGGTACGACCTGTGTTTTTACGCCCCACATTCGGCTGATCTAGATTTCCTAATTCTTGTATTTAAGGCGTTTCTCTGCCTCGTTGGTAACGATGTCTTGATCGCAAGGTACAGCAACATCGACAAGTAGACTCGATTTTTTCTCCAAATAACGGATAACAATATCCGGTTTGTTTGACGCTATCCTGCGGTGAGTTTGAATTTGTTGGTCATACATTATTATTATTATTATTTACTCACCACTTTCAGAAGCAGAAACTAATTGTAATATCTCTGAAACTGAGCGTAGATGTATAAATGCACTGGTTTCTTTCTTTCGAAATGAGATAGAGCGAGACCGAGGGGTCTGATGCGACCTGGCCACGCGGACTGAGAGGTCTTGCACGTGCCACGCGGTGGGTGAGGCGCTCATCAGAAGCAGGCGAACGCGTTCCCTCTGCCCCCAACCCAACCCAGCCTGGTTAAACCGAGCTAAGTACATACGCACCCTATACATTCACTTCTGCTGCTATTCTGCATTAAGGCTGGGGAGGTAAGAACACGTGCTTGAACTTCAGCATACATGCCCGACATCACTTACAGATGGAATTTTAATATTCGTCGTCGTACGACATTCGATTTTACCCGTTTTTTTATATTGTGAATTTTGGAAGTAATCATAAAAAAATTTAAACATAATAATCTACGATTAAATAGTTCTGTCGAACACCAAGTTGTGCTTCAAACCTAATTATTATTTCTAATTTGTTGCATCAACCATGTCATTGATCCCATAGGACTATTTTTATATCATGATTGTAAAGAATCTGGACGGAGCTTTTTCAATTCGCCATACTTCAAGGGGCATTAAATGATATCCAAGCTCCAAGGGGCAAGAAATTATTTTAATCAACTTGTTTTTTCTGACGATTCAACAATACAGCGCTATTTCCGCAAAAGCCCCCAACGTCGTAAAAACGTCACCGGCCTTCAACATGTGCTCATCCGCCAAGACTGCACCTACTCGACTTCGCGGTGGCCTGCCGCGCCACTCTCAGTGCAACAGAGTTTGCACAAATATATACGAAATGTCACTCGCCCGGCCAGACCCAATCTACCTCGCCAAGTGCGTGGGATGACAGTTCCGTGGGCGAACAACCGCTAGAGCTAAAAACGATGGTATAACAGGTTCCCCAACATTACAGTTCTGCTAATTTTTAAACTACGCTTTGACGTAGTGAAATATATCAAGGGCCTGCATCAGTCACTCACTACAATATTGTAGCCAATAGAAAGTATTTAATTTTGTTTGCCAAGTTCCTGGAAACCAACTTTTACCAAGAATACAGCGTTTACAGTTATTTTTGTTAAGAGCTACGAGTTGATTAGAATGTTAAAATGTATCAATTTTTTGTATTGTAGCAGAATATCCTCTAAAGCGAATTGAAAATGCAAGAGCAGAAACATTCATCAAGGAAAGAAGTCTGCAAGCCGATCACTACGAGAATTATTTGTACTATATTTTCAGCTACGACCTTCAGAAATTAATGTTTACAACGTGAATACGTATGTTTAAGTATTGTCAATGCCATTAATGTGAAATGGCCGTGTAAATATCAGGAACTGCAGCTCAAGTTCCTCATTCGGGTAGTCTCTGCTAATTCGTCAGCAAGCAGGTAGAAAACAGACGAAAGAAAACAAAGAAACAGAAGGGACAAGTCATTTTGGTTCTCCTCGTTTTGCAATTTTATTGTTACTTTTGGCACTGTACACGACATAATAGAATGTCGAATGGAAGCACAGGCAAATCGTGAATCTGTGGCGATTCAATAGCCCTCTAAACTGCATTCATAAACAACAAAGCGTGTATCAACGAAAGAAAAAACAGCTCACTATTAGCTGGTAATGGCAATTACTATTTACATTAAGAAATAATTACCCGCTAACTATTATATGCTGCTGCAATTTTTATTTCATTTTCTAAGATCCGTAGAAAACTATTTTTTGAAGCGTCACTCGCATGCAGTGAGGAGAGGATAGCGGAGGCGGCGCTGGTGCTGGTGCTGGGGCCGAGGCGTGGGGCGTGGGCGAACTACCGGTGCGGGCGCCACGCCCCCTCCCACGCGCCGTCGCCTGCACGTGCTCTGCTCTCGGATGCCGCCCACAGTGGGCCACGCGACACCATCAAAATGCTTCAAACCAAAAATGAATGTGTGGTTAAAAACCGAAAAATACTGAGAAAAAAAACACATAATTATGAATGAGATTCCGAAAGGGAACTATCACTGAGGAAGCATGAAAATAAAACATTTTCATCCTTCCTCAGTGATATTTCCCTTCCCTGTCGGTACGCCCTGACCGTATTCAAAAGCACGTTGGAGAAGGAGCGAATGTTAAAATACAATAATACTACCGACATTTCTTACAAATTGGAAGTGCGTATCTGCAAACATTTTTCAATGAGAGTAGATACGTATTTTTAACTTAAAGTTGCAGACTTTTTCTTTTTAATAGGACCCTCGAACACTTAAATGGCGACATGTGAATACATAAAACTGGAAGTTCATGACATTTTAAATGCGGGTCTCAAAATAGTAAACTAGAGACAGTTTATTTAGGCGGGTTGCTTCCACTCGGTGCGCCCTCATTTCCCCCTCTTGAATTACGTCACCTCCCCTAGCCGCCTCCGTGCTCCTACAGCGCCTTGCATCTTCCAAGCAGCGCCGGGTCAAGGCCGTTGTTACCTCCAGTGTAGGGCTCTCGAGCGCGTGACGCGAAAGTTGCACGATTGCCACTGATGCGCAGAAAAGAGGCGAGACCACCTCGACGGTCACCTTCAGCCGCCTAAATGTTCTTGCCTCCACACAGCCAGGAGTCTTTACGAGTCAAAAGAATCTCCCTCTTTAACCAATCTACTCTTCCTCTACGCGCGCCTTTGAGCTCCATGTTAGGAAGAGTGTCCAGTGTGCGACGATGGCAGTAGTCTCCCGGAAGATCGAACGGGCAGAGGACAGAGAACAGCCGCCTGTGAAGAGCGCTGACGCACCCATTGTTCGCAGACAGCGCGGGGGACCACAGCCGTTTAAAGTTCTTTGAGCCTTTGCGTCATCGGAGAAATGAAGAACGCTGAGTCTACGTGTGACAAGGCTTCGACACACCTCGGAGGCAGCGATCGGACACAAGCGGCAGATGGTGCATGACACGTCTAAAAAATCATTTTTATGAAGACATTTGCTAAGAAAATGGTCTATTCTTACTGCCAAACGTTTTACAGGCCACAGACAGTAAATGGAGAAAAATGCCAATCAGATCAATAACATTAATCTGCAAAATGGAAATTACTGTATGTGCCACATTTTTAATGCATCGACGACAATCTCGCTGCGAAGCTTACGTTAGTTTTTGGTTAATTAACATAATAGACACTTAAAAATAGACCAAAAGTTAAGATTTAATGACGAATAATATGATTTAGTTGCTGCTAGTTTTTTTTTGCTATATCTGCTCGTTGTTTCGCAATCAGCATTCGTTAGCGAAGTGCCCGCGATCCTACCTTCCCCATTACGCAAATATATTCATATAAACTATTGGATTCTAATGTAATATAATGAAGATCAGAAATTTATTTGAGACAGTAAAAACGTTTATTAAAATGTTTCACATAAAAACAGTTATACAAATTTCACAGAAGCACTATACAGAAACGACGTTTCAATAATTCTTTTTATTGTCCTCTTCAGGTGCTTGGACGTACATAAAGAAAGCTATAAAAATGCTTTTTTTTATCATCTTTAATAATTTGGAATAACATTATATTAAAATCCCTTTAAATCCTCATTGCGATGCGTAAGGCCCGGCGCAGGGCTGACGCCCACTTTCTGCCAGGAGCCGCCTGAGCAGCAGTGCCATAGGGAGAACGGCGCGCGTGACAGTCGGGGTCCCGCGGAGCGATCAGCGCCAGAAGCGACGCCTTCCGGCAACTCGGCATTCACATCACGAGCCATCGTCGCCGAGAGCTGCAGGCGCCCGGCGGCCGACGCCACAATGCGAGCGACAAACGCACGCCATTAAGTGGAGCGACGACGACGCGGACGGCGAAAAACACACGGGGCAGATAAGCAGCCGCAGTGAAGGACAGGTGATGTAACAACCCACGCCAGAGCGACACGCGCCGAAGGAATGCGACCGCGTAGAGGTCGCGCGAGGCCGCAGGGGCGACGCCAATTGTGAATGATGTGGAGACGATGTCGGAAGTGCAACAACTGTGGAGAAAATACGACACCCAAATGCTGCCGGTATGGCTAAAACTCGATTCACGAAAAAAATATGCAACAGAACTATCTACCACGATGACTTCGCAGATTCATTAGCAAAATGAATATATTACTTTCAACACGTTAATGTATTTTGGAATTTTAACATAATGCTTTCAAGAACCCTACCCTCCAAAGTCGAAGATTTCGCGTATTATCGTCACAACTGCTATTATATATAATCAAGGTAGACAACGCGCGCCTCGCGTGGGCGTGTGGTTAGCTTACTGACCTCTCAAGGTCAGTGTAAGGGTGGAGCCCCCGCAGAGGAGCGTGGAATGTTTTTAATGGAATTTTTAATATCCAGCGTGCAAACAAAAACGCTTCGAATGAGGCGCCATTTCAGAAACAATTCTTTGACATTACGATACATATTCTCTCATTTCGTAATTGCCAGATGAAAATATACACTTTGTTTCATTATTTTAAATTTGCGTTTCTCTGTGAATTTCGTTGTTTCTTAGAGGCACATGTCCCCTTTTACTTGTTTATTATTAAAGTGGTTCACCGACAGAATTGTCATTCACCGGAATGGAATGCGTTCGAATGGGCCACTGCAGTGGAGCGAGTGGCTGTAATTCCTTTCGTCTCGCAGCCGCCTTCCCACGTCGCCGCCGCGTTCTCACGCGCACGTGCGCGTGCGTGTGCGTGCTTGCGACGCGTGCAGGCAGGCGGCGCTGCGCAGTTGGCTGGCGCGCGGCGAGGCTCACCTTGGGCGGCGCGGCGCGGCGCGACGTCGCCACCGGCGTCCATTCCACCAATGGCAATTACGATTACTCAAATGTTGACTAAAGGGTTCAAAACTGGAAAAATGACTACTATACTTTATAGCTATTAAAATACCTAGAAATGTTATGAGTGTTATTACTGCAGAGGCCAAAAGTTTAAAAATCGAGGCGGAGCGTAGCGGAGCCGAGATTGTTAATTTGGACGAGGCAGTAATAACACTAACCTTGCGTGATATGTTCAGCGTTTAATCGGTCACCATAAAATACCACGATTTATGAGAAAATTTACATTATTGCCATAGTAAACCAATGAATTCTGTTGTTGCGGCACGTTACTGCGATATTGTGGGGTGTTGCTTGCGATATATTTAAAAATATTCGTATGTAGTGTTTTGAGAAAAGATGGATGCAAATAATTCTCCTGAACCCAAAGATACCTAAAGAAATGACGTTCGGTAAGGATGTTGGGGCGTCGACTTACAGTGGCGACACCTTCAGATCGTCAGTAAATATGATTACCGGAGAAGAGTTTCATTTGGTGGAATGCCAGGTAAATGAGATAAATTTACATAATACACATTTTTAATTGCACCATTAATATTACAATTAACAATAATTATCCAAAATACAATATGTGTTACATTCATTCTGAATTGTTTGAATCTGATTTGTTTTGTACATCGCCATCGATGGCTGTTTACGTTGCTAAGGACGTTAAGTTTCTAACATACACGTATGTACAAGTGCACTTAACAAACCTACGGGGTTGCATGTTAACAGGGATTAAAGACGCACGTGACCGATAAAAAATTAACCTTTTGTCTCTTTACTTTTTACTGAAATCACAATTTTATTTCATTGAAAAGTGACTGTTGGGCGACTCTTTCTGATTCCATCATCGCAGCGAAATTTTAAATTCGAATTTGATACATGCTACAAGGTATAAGTTGTGATGTGCCTCTGATGCAGGGTCACACGTACATCGTAGCCTTCTTCAAAGTAGTAGTGCACCGGGGGAGTTGGCAGTTGGAAGACACCCACATCCTTTGCAATATGTTTACAGAAAATGACGAAAACTAACTGGTCCGCACATTCTGACGCTTTCAAAACTTTCCGATTTACTACTTTCCCCACTAAATCAGTTCATTATTCTTCGAGTTCAATGTATTAACACTGAACAATGGAAAACTCTGAAAAAAATCTTTATAAAGAGAAATTTATCGCATCTGGAAGTCAATTCCCATTATAGCGCATAATTAGCTCCGCACCAATGTGTTTTACATCCAGTATGTGTTCGCTAAAGGAACTTGTTGAATTTCACGTCTCATTTCCAAAACGACTTTCTTGAAACACGTATACAAACTGATCCTTCGGCCTGTTGTTTTCAAAGTCAAAAATATGTCTTCCGAACTTGATACTGATGACACCCTTGACAGCGGGCATGGATAGGGAAAGAAATGAAGAAAAATAGAAGGACCAATGGAAAGAAGGGAAGGGGATCTAATGAAAAGAAGTGAAGGAAGGAAGGGATAAAAAGAACAGCGTGCAGTTGTCCCGTAAGGGCCGGGCCGGAGAGCGAAGACGTTTGCTGTGGACGCTGGCGAGCACCCGGAGCCGCGCGGCCTCCCGTCCAAACTTTTATTGGCGGCGGCGGCGGCGTGCGTTCCAGCGAGGAGCGCCCCGCCCCCTCGGCCCGTGCGCGCGCCGCTCCAGAAACGCAGCCCCACCGGCGCGGCGCGACGCCTCGACGTGGGCCGCCGGCCGCTTTCTCGCCGCCTTTACAACCGCCTCGCCCCGCCATGCCCCACCACGCCAGGCAACGCAACGCTCCGACCCACCATTACAACGATTTTGGTATTATATTATTTGTAATTTGCCTTAAATGATTTTTTTCTTGTAATAATAGTTTTCACTCGCTATTCAATTCGCTGCTTGTGAAAGCATGGAGGATTTGGTTGTATCACCGGCAATTGATACAAAACCGGATTCGGTTGTATCAAATCAAATCGATGGAAATAGTTACACGGGGGCGAAAAGTTCTTGTTCTTAATTGTGAACAGCGCTCGTTGTTATTTTACTCACAATTCAAGTAAGGGCATGGCAAAAAAACAGTAGGGTTCTCGTAACTCAAGAATCCACCCGCTGATACTAAGCAGGAGGCTTGGCCGTCTGGGCAGCGGGAGCACCTGGCCCCGCCCATCGCCCCGCGCGCCTCACGCGCGGTCCAAGGCCAGAGGAGAAGCGCCGCGCCCTGCACCGCAGCTTCGCGATTCGCGCGCGCTCGCCACTGCCTCGGGGACGAGCAGATGCGCACGCTCATCGAGCGCAGCCAGTGCCCGGCGTTGATCGAAGGCACGCCAAACAGTATTGCTCTCATTCAGAGCCCTACAGCCCCTCGTTCCACAACGCCTGATTTCCAACGGCTATACTCTCCGCGCACTTCCATTCGGCTGCTGCTGCTGTTAGGCCACGTCGCAAAGTGCAAAGCAGAAGTCGCACATTATACACCCATATTATTTACCGATCTAGAGTCCCTAGATGGAGAGAGTAGCGCATTCCATTGTTCCACCAATCCCACCCATTTTATATCCTGTTGCCAGGAGAATTGGAACTGTGAGGTATCCTGTGTTGAGAACCATGAACCTATCTCAAACCAATGTTAATATTCTTAAAAATCTCCATAATGTCACAAATTGTTATCATTTCTGCTCAACTTCTGAATTCTGCTTGATGGGGCTATCGCGTGAGCGGTTATTAAATAGCGACGTTTGCGCTACTCTCTGTATCTAGGGACTCTATACCGATACGTATTCGAGCGCGGTTACGGAGGGTAGAGGCCTTATCGCCCAGTGCTGCTGGGACTCTTACCTCTAGTGCAAGCAATATTCTGATTATCAACAACCTTTCTCCTTCGAAAATAATCATAAAAAATTGTCCACAGCTTGAGCGAGACGCTTTGCAATTCAATTTTTCTTCCATAATACTTCTCAATACCATGAGTAGTAATGACAGTTTCAATCATTATCAGCTTCAATTATTTCTTTAAAAAACTGTATTCCAGCAAATTCACTGCAACATCTGAGAAGCATCGTCGCATATACCCGTATTGTCAGAAAAACAAAATTAATATTTTCCGTATATTTTACACAACAAAATTCCCGTCATCTCTTCTGTTTCAATTACGTTAATCAATTTTGAAATGTAGAAACATACTCTCTTGTTTGCAACCATAGCCTTATACATCTATTTTTGTTGCCTTTACGTTATTCAAATGATTTTTAATGCGTATATTCTGTACTTTACCTTCAATTTCACTAATTCGTAATAGCTTTTGTGCAAAAATTGCAAATTCAGTATAATTTAACAAGATCTAAAAGAGTCAGCATCTCATCAGATTTCAAATTCAACATCCATGGATTTCGTTGGAACTTTAAAATATTTACTAAGCACCTCACAAAATGTTTACAATAATTCCGATTTAGGATCGTGTAGAACGTTTCTCAGTCAATCCATTCATTGACTTTCAATTATTCGTTTCATATTGAGGAATGATGGATTCAAAGAAACATACACAGGAAGTCGCTATTGGGAAGTCGCACATTTTACGTTCGAATGCAATCAGTCTGGCACTAATTGCCATGGCGCCCTTTGCACCCAAAGTGCCAACGGATGAGAATGAATATCAGTCGACACAATACCGGCATTCGTGTTTCTTACAAAGCCTCAACCAGGACGTCATTGAGAACTGCATTCAAAGGACGCACGGGCTAGGGCTTATTCATTTTAATGAACACGTTACAGAAACGGGTTCGACTGTAACGAGCAGGGGCTAACTATACAGTTTCCTTATGTTTCCGCGTGAATAACGTTGAATTTCGAGTAATTCGGTAGTTGGATGGGCTCAACAAAACCCAAGCTAATTATGCAAAGGCAAAACATCCAGAGAAGGTAATGAATGGAAATCGAAACTGGCCGACCTGACGTGTTTCAAAGAATGCGAGTTAATCACAGAAAGAGGTATCCAAAGAAGCAACGTATAACAGAAAATATGATGTTGATAGTACAAACCTACAATGATGAATCCTATTATTTCGGATGAAATGCGATTAATTTGCGCCACGAAAACATTAATTATCATTTTTAAAACAAGAATCACCATAGTCATTTCAGCAGCAGAAAGCAAAATGTTGTGGCCAACACAATTATTGTTCCAATAACAAATATTCATATTCATACGCAAATTAAAAATATTAAAAGCCTGAACCGAAAATTATTATCACTAATTTCATGATTAGTAACAATACAACTTCGGAAATACTTCTTTTTTAGAGAAAAAAACTTGTTTCTTAAATGTGTTGCTTAAAAAACAATACAATAATATCGCACACTAGATGTGTGATGCAGAAAAAAAGCATTTCCAACAAACCCACTCTGTGAATTTGAGACGAATTAATTGCATCGCAAGATGAATACTACGTTGAGTGACAGAATGAAACACAAATTAACTATCAAACGCAACCTTCGAAAAATTAATATGAAAGCATAGCATGCGTAAAACTATAGGAGTCGCCCGCCACTGCACTCACACGATGAGGCCGGTAGCTCGGCACCGGTCGTCTCAAAGGTATCAGCGGGGATTCCGAGCTGAGACCTTCTGTCCTTAGGCCCAACCATTCTCCATTACGAAAAAATGATTTCAATTATACTGCGTTTAAGCGGATTTTAGAACAATGCTTGAATCGGCCAATAATATCCTAGGAAAAAAATCATTTAACTATGGAGTGTTAGGAAGACGCTGCTTCCAAGAGAATATTACTAACATCTCGGTATTCGAACTCCGGCGCTCTTGATTGAAAAACCTGAATGTCGGAACAGGCAACACCGCCAAGGACGTGGCGCCCACGATTCAATCAACTCGGGCAGCGCCACATTCGCAAATCTCGCTGCCCTCCTGGCCCCACAACAGTACGAGCACGATCCAAATTTCTCTCCGCGCAGTTCGAACGATCGCGCGAGCAACGCCTTCGGTGGCTCGACTTTCCCCGCAGTTCGCCCACCGCGTTCGACGATCGCAACCGGTCTGGTTTCCACACGTGGCCCGCCGCTTGCGCCGAGCAGCGGAGGCCACGCTCTCAGCTCCATTTCTCACTGCCCGTGGAGGTACTCCTGAACGAGAAAATATTCACAACAAATAAAGAGTAGTGCGACCGGAGTGATGTGGGGCTCACTGATAACGAAAAGTTCCGTCAGCCAATAAATTGACAACTAACACTTTCGCGAAAGATTTATAAGCTCGGATAAAAGAATGAAATTCAAAAGAAGCGACTTACTGCGTGAGATCTGTAGAATAGTATTTTGCTGTCTTCTATGAACAGTTTTTTAAAAGATGCTATGACAGAAGCTATTAATCGCATCTGAAAGAAATCTACAAAAAGAGAGGAAAGCAACTGTCATACGATGTATTTTTTAATACCAAACAAACTGGATAAAACAGATCTGATAATGCAAAGCTATGGCACTTTTATATTTAAATAAACGTATAGATGATTACTTCTGTCAGTTTCCAGAATGAATTAATAAAAATTTCATTAGAATCTCCGATAAATCGATGATCAGTAATTTTATAAAGATGAATCGTTAGTAAAAATATATTTTCTTTGCATACTTCTTCATTTAATTAAAAAACTTTGATTTTTTAGTGTCACTTTTCTAGTGCACCGTCGATTATTCACATGTAAAAAAGATAATAGTTAAAACCGTAATAATTATAATTATATGATATAACTAGAGGAACCCGGCAGACGTCTTGTCCTCCATCCCCCTCTTTCTCCCACCCTCTCCCTTTCTCTCTCTCCAATGCAATGTTAACACAAAATGAAAGACGTCACGGATAAACAAGCTACCGCCGTCAATCGTGGCAGCGAGTAATACAAATAATTACCTATGGCTGTCGGGCATTCTTGACATACCGCAAGCCTGAAGCAAACTGTGAGGACACGAAGAACTGAGAACCCTGGTCCGCAAAAACGTCCTACGTTCTTCAATGAAGAGAGCAGCCATAACTTCACAACCGATCATCTCCCATTTGCAACACCACTGACGTTCACCCCGGCAGGGCATTTAACGCCGGACCTCATGGAGCTCGCCGCGCCGGGGAGAGCCGGCCCAGCAGACCCCGCTACCGGTGCTGCCATGAACCCGTTCGAAGGCGGGAGAGGGCAGCCACAGGGGGGAGCTTCTCTTACAGATCGCTCGTGCGTGCATCGCAAAGCCGTCCTCACTACTTCACGTTTTTCAACCTCATATGCAGCTTATGTATAGTCACTCTGTTCCTTTCATCTCAAAACTAACCAGCTCTTATTCGTAATCGCTTTTCACGAAATGAAACAGGCACGGACTTGGTGACGAGGTGCCAGCTATCGACCTCTGCGATTAACCTAAAAGCAAACTTGAATCTGCTCAACGCATAATGTCTAGTAAATTTTATGCCAAAATTCCTTGTTCCCAAACAGTAAGAAGCAAATCCGTTTGCATGTTCTTGGTGAGTTCACATCACGTCAATCACACAGAAATAAACCACACATGTAGGAAAGACAAGTGCTCTTGTTCACGAGCTTCCTGGCGGTTCTTGAATCTCGGCAGCAATCTTATCGTGGCGGGTGCTCGATAAGGGATAACTCGTTATTTCCACGTAAGGTTGAAAGACAAAACTTTAGGGAGATTGACATGTCAATGACAATATTCTCTTATGTGGCTATGTTTTGGGAAAATAGTGTAATAAGTGCATTACGAAATAGTTTTTCATTTAAAAACAAAATTTATTCCTGTCTTCTATATGTTGGCAAAAACTGAAAACACATGAATTTCTCACGTAATACATGGTAAATAAAGTTAAGTACTGTCACAGTCTTCCTACCAAAAGAAGAGATGACGGCTGTACACGTCGTTAATCCTTCGACTTGACTTTTAAAAACTTTTAATTAAAATAAAAACGTGATTTTATATCGCACTTTCTCCTTAAGTACGATTCTCTTTATTCTCACTTGTGCCGTTCTCGCCTTCCCCTTTGATCGGATTGCCCAGCGTCTGTCTGCTGGAGCCCGAGCGCTAACCGCCAGGAGATTAAGCGCAACGCGATTACACGGCTTCCGCCCGCGGTCGCACCCAACCGGCCCTCTGCCCATCCAACCGCTCGCCCGCCCTCGCCCCCCTCAACCTCGCCATCCTGTCGCCCTCCCCCTTCTTCGCCATCGCCCTCGCTTTCACCCTCCCCTTCATTCTCGCCCTCGCATTCGCTCTCCTCTCGCTTCCTCACCTCCACCCTCGCAACAATCCTCCGCCTTCTCTTCGTCACTTCCCTAGTCCTCGCTCTCGTGCTCATGCTCATCCTCTCTTCCGCCCGCACTCTCTCTGTCTCTCTCTCTTCTACCCACTCGCACCCTCGGCTGTCAGGCAGTCACGCAACGCACAGGAATTTCTATCAACCGTGAAAAATTAACACACTAAAAAGAAAAACTGCCAAATGGCACACTCAATATCTCTTCCCGAAGTGAACTTCGAGGACGTGTGCAGCGGTATCACGAAATTCCCTATAATCGTAAAGATGTAACGGCATAATTTTTGCACCAAGTAAATAACGTCGTTTGCAGAGGAGCTCACATATGAAGGGACGTGTGTGTTTCGGTGTTTGGTTCCGTTTCCGAGCAACGACGTCTCATTTCCAATAACTCCTTGAGAAAAGAAAGGTGAATAAATTTCGCGAAAGTCTCTGTTCACTTTGTTCCTCATTATCACTTTTCACTAGAGCAATTCATCTCGACAACAGGGGCTTCAAGCACTGCGAGGCAAACAGCAATCGACAGAAATATCGATCTTCTAAGCACGCGCGGTTCGAGCTGCGGATCACTTTTGAGCATCTGCGCAAGCACAGAATGTCGAGATTGCTGTGCGCTACGTTGTGCCCAAAGTCCCTATTGTCACATCCACTAGTTATGTCATTCATCTTCACCATCATCATCATCAGCGGGAGCTCGGGTCCACGGACTTGCAAATAAATTTCGTTTCTTTCTTCTGTCATACGTCACAAAAAGAGGAGCCGGTAAGTTAGGTTATAATTCAATATTATAAGACGAATGTTGGTTTCGAGCTCCTCCGAAGTTTCCAAAACTTTGTTTCCAGGATTCAATAAATTCTCATCTTCAAAAGTCAAACTTCGCTTTTTTTATTTAGATAGTTCACCTCCTACTCCAAATTTGAGGCAGAGTGTGCTCAAGTATCGAGTTTCACATATTACGGTGCGCGCCCGCCTGTGGTGTAGCTGCGGGAGCGAACTTACGCATTCAACATCAACTTGTGGAGAGCGCACAAACATAACATTCCCAACAAGCAAACTTCATAAACTTCACACTTCAGGATGCTTGCTTCCGCGGGTATATGTTCTGTTAAGCTAACAGTAAACTTACTCAATTTCAAGCACGTTATTTGGTCTCGCGAACTGTCATCGTAAATATAAAATAATAATTCTTGGTATCTACGTCGGTGAGATCTAATATCCACACATTTGATTCTACTTTTTTAAATACACAAAACAGACCAATTTAAGTTGGTCAAAATTAAATTATAGTAGTTTTAATGCCCCGAGATTGTCAGGTACCTACAGTCAAATTGCGCAAACAATAATCTCAGAGTAAATGTTCAATTTTTCTGTTCCATCAATGTAATTTGTAGTATTTTGCAAGGATTCAAATATGACTTGCTGGGCTAAAAGAAGTTTAGAACAATACCCCATTCATATTACGTAAGTACGGGTAAGTAAGATAATGCGATTTGAGCTTGGAATGATTACGTTTGAGACTCCGATCCTTCTCACACTACCTTAAAACCTCACAAAATAAATTGTATTTTATGTTCATTCAGGAACATGGACACTCTACTTAAAGAGCTTATTATTGGCTACATGTAAATTGAAAAATTAACTAATTTTGTCCTTGAAAAACAAACTCTCCATCTTGAATCGATGAAGAGAAAAGTGACCGCAAATATAAAAATAAAATTCAATAACTTTTTTGAGTCGCATCTCACTAACAATACTACGTGCAGAATTACAATGCTGGTAATAAAAAAATGCTGCGACTTCGTTGCCACATTCGGCTCCGCATGAACAAACTCTCTCGAATCTCCAGCGCCACCGCCAAAAGAGGCATTCTGCGTTTATAAGAACGCAAACTGGGCCATCTCGTACGCCTTCAAGCGAACGTCATTCGTCCGAATCTTTTCTTCAATCCCCGATCCAGCAGCCGCGGTGCCTCCGCGCAGTTGTACCAAGCGGAGCGACACGTGGACGAGCACGCGGCGAGAGGATTGAGGATGGGGGAGGGGGGAGAGGGGAAGGGGCGGGGAGGAGAGCGAGAGCGGCGGCGCCTGAGGGCAAGAACGGCGTCCGTCCAGCAAGGTCGTCCGCGCCGCGCCTTCCCTGCCTCTTCGCGTACGCACTGGCCACGGCGCGGCGCGGCAAGAGCGCGCTGTGACGCAACGCTTTCCTCGGCCATTACGCGGCACAGCGCGGCGCGGCGCGGCGCAGCGCAGCGCGGAGCGGAGATCGCGCGGGGCCGCGAGCGGGGGCGGCCACGGCGCACCACCACTCTCTCTACTCAATCTCTTTCGCTATTTTTGGTTCCAACACATTACCAGATAAAACGTGAATTCAAGTCACACACACCGCATTCTGGCGGTAATGGATATGATGAGCAAACCAATTTTTAAAATGGTAAATTTGTGCATGGTTCCTAAACAAATCCTATCCTTTAATATGAAAGGAATAAGTATCAAGACTGCACAACAGAAGGATTGATCTGGCAATAGCAATCATGGAAATACCTTAATTCTTGAGAGGCTAAGAAAGAGGATGCTTAGTCCTGACATCGGCACTAGCAGAGGGCCGCGCGGATTGGGGCGGCCGCCAACCGGATCGGAAGGCGGCGGCGCAGCGCCGGAAGCGGGGCGCGCGGCGAAAAAGCGAAGTTCGGTCAGCGATGAGGAAGGCGATGCCAAGCGATGGCCGGGATATAGGCCACGTCCTTTTTACGACCGCAACTCTTCTCCAGCAAAATGAGAGAAAACAGCACCGCGTGCGAAGTCCAAAATAAGAATTCGTTCAAAATCCAACGTCAGCAATTCGTGAAATTTGGTAACGGTCTTCGTAACAAACCACTCGTTTCATCATTGAAGTGCTGATGAAACGAATGGTTAATTCAATTACCAGCGACAGATTTCCTTTAATACAAAACTGAAAAAACAGATGAGATTATATTTCCGAAAAATGAACCAGATAAAAAGGTTATTAAAAAATGGGTTAAAACAGGCGTGGCTAATTTGGGATCCTTGGCGCATTCCTTTGATAAGTAAAACATCTTGGTTTGGAAACGTAGCTTCATCTTCTGGAGAGATCACAGTAGATCCGACAACAAATAATGTTTCACCATGACATTTGCACTGAGTTCCAGCGACCTACGTTGCGACTCGATTGCGAGATTCGCAGTATCTTAGGGAATATCAGCCACGCCCCGTCAAGCCATACGAAGTTCTTAAACCTTAATGTTCATGTTTATAATTATTCGACCGTTATATACTTATGGTTCTTAACAATTATTTTAGTGGTTTTCAACATTTATCAATTATTTAAGGAATATCTGTATTTAGGGGACCACAATTTCAAACATTTCTTGCCTTGGTGCTGCTGGATACACATTCGATTTGTCATGCTACGTCTCTGATCCCAGGCTCCCTAAGAAGAACATACCTGCTCAAGGTACGTACTTGCTTTACCCTCTGGAGTTCGCGCGTCTAGACCTTAAAGAAACCACTTCCCTGTCCACAAGTTTTAACGCAAGAGTAACCGGTATACGTTTACGCGCACAAACGTTTAGGAAGGGTTAACCTCGAAGCCACAACCTGTGGCAAAGGAGCCGACAGGCCTCCTTTGTGACACATTCATCCGGGGAGTGGTGACCATAGGCGCTTGTTTATCCAGTAAAACCGTCCGGGTAAAACAGTGACGTATCTGGAACGTGTGTGTGCCCCTCTATTATAAACGCCACTCGCCCGTAGCTACAAGTTCAGTAAATTTGCAGGGCGAGTTGAAAGTGGAGAGAGTGTCCACCGAGAAAGCAAACACGGCCGCGCCGGGCACCCCATGCTCGGGCGCGGGGGAGAGAGAGAGGGTCGTCGGCTTCCGTGCGGGTGCCCCGCCCACTCCCTCAATCGCCCCTCCCCCCGTCGCCACTTGCACCCACTCGGTCCTTGCACGAATCGCGCCGGCGCTGTGCCACCCCTCTCAGGAGCCACCGAATGTGCTCCGTCCTGCGGAGGTTGTTCGCTTGGGGCGACCGTCGCGTCCGCCGCGCCGCCGATGCCCTTTGAGTCGCTTCTGCTCCCAGGCGAAGCAGCTCATCGGCGCACACGCTCTCGCAGCGGCAACTCGAAGCAAGTGGCAAAAATTAAGCGCCGTTGGATTCCACCCGAGACGAACATTGCGCTACGGGGCACTACATTTCCCATTGCAGTAATACCTTAGAGTACTTCTCGTGGTAGTGAGTTGTTTCTTTCAAGTGGGGCACGATAAAGGGCAAGAGTCCAAAGCTGTTGCCGATGAAAACAATATTTATTATACGGAAGTGATTATTTCTTTTTTCGTCTTATTTAATAATTTGTTGAGATGTCGGAAAGGCATAAGGAATGAGGCATATCTTTTAATGCCTATCAGAAGAACAGTTATCATTGTTATCATTCTTAATTTTTCTTATAAATTCTCAGCATGTTTTGAAGATCAAGTTCATTGAATACGCTTCTGACATTAGGGAACAGCCGAAGAAGAAAAATACAAAACCATTTGGAGAAAAGAAACATACAATAATGGAAGTACACTATATACATACAACATGGATTTTTTTTCAAAGTAGCAAGAAAACAGGTAACTTATTATTACAATGTAACAAAAAAAATACTAACGTATTTCTCCAAACTGTTTAAGAAAGGAAAATAATTATGTCAAAAAAATAACGTGGTTCCCCGCAAATAATTTTTTAATAAGCAAGGTTTGAAAAAAACCAAACAGCCAGTGCAGAAATAGAAATGAAAAGCTTCAGCGACAATACAACAGTAAATACATTATAGTAAATGCATTTTAGAATAGGTGGGGAACACTTCAGACTCATAGTGCAGTTCAAACTAAACGTACCACCGGTTAGTTCGACCGTGAGATTTGGACGACACAACACAAACTATATAGCGCCCGTTACTACTAATAACGGCCTGCGACGTTCAGGAAGCGAATTCCTAACGATGCGTTGAACCAGTAGCCTTGCAACGGCACCCCAGCCGCCAGGCAGGTTCGGCGACCACGCCGGACGCAATCCGAAGCAAACATCCGCTACATTCCACCAATTAGCAAAATGGCTTAAGGACTAATTTACGGCCAGAGCTTAGGCTAAGTAGAGCGAAATCTGAAGCAGACCACTGACCGTTAAAACGACTTGAAAATCCAACAATAAGAGGTATGCAATCCTGTAATGATTCCCGAGTAGTATTACTTTTAGTTTTAATTCCACTGTAAGTAAAATTACACTGTTTGAGAAACTACAGAGAGTTTAGGGAGCAAACGGATGCAAAAAAGACCACAACAGAAGAATCGGATCCTCTAATTCCAGTGCACGGCTAATGGCACTGCTGGAAAATAAGGTCCTGTTCAAATAACCCCCGAATCTTTTCGAAACAAAAAGAAGCTACCGTTCATGTTGTAAGAGTCCCATTCTCTAGAATGGTTTCAGAGATCTGCTTAGTTTCAAGTATAACGCAAATAAAATGCTGTTTGAAAATCGTCCGGTCTCTGTCCAGAAGCTCGCATGCAAAATCGTGTTAGATACTTATATAAGTATTTTATGCTTTGATTGATATGTTTCGCCTTCATTATGATTGTCGTCGCCTTCCAAAACAAACGGATGCCAGTATAAAGAGAAAAGTTGAGCATACCCTAAAAGTTTCCCTCAAATCCAAACAAATTATTAGGGCGTTAGATGTTCTCCATCACCCTGCCCGGCAATGGGTCTCTCCCACACAGACGTCAACGGACCGCGAACGCCTCCATGCCGCGGGCGGGGTCGCGGCGCTGTGCGAGCACGCCTCACGTCCCACGCCTCCTCGGAGCGGCGACGGCGGCGGCGTCGCGCACGGCGCCCCGACGCGACGCTAGGCGCCGCGCCGCCTGCCAAGCAGACAGGAAATCGAAATTACGCGCCCCTTTCTTTTTTCGACGGGCAAAGTGCCGTCGGGCGGGTCTCGACAGTATGAGGAGAAACGACGACGAAGAAGAAGAAGAGAAAAAGAAAAAAGATCGCGAAGGCGCGAAAAGAACGGGAAGGACTCGACGCGTGACGGAAATTCCATTAACTTCGAGCGGCCGCTGCGGTGGCGGGTGCCAGAGGGCGTGGAGACGGTCAGAGGCTGTGGCGGTCATGACGGTGATGCTAAAGGAGGAAGTAGAAGTGGTAAATGTGGCGGCGCCCCCGGTAGCACACGTAATGGCGATGGAGGTGCTGACGCATCCCACCCACGGAGATAGGCGGGGTGGGATACCCTGTGCGGAATATTTCGACGTTGTTTTGATAGGATTCTGTCATCTCCACTCGTGATGGGGCAATTTCCTCTGACTTCGTTACCGCTTCCTCCTTTGGTATCACGTACTGCAGATCCATACTTTTGAAAGAAGCCTCTCAGGTGGCTAATGGACAGCTGTTAGCTTTTCGTGGTGTGATTCGGCGTTTAACCCGAATCGCACGGGCAATTGACGGGGTTTGTCGGAGTGAAAGAGCTTTTCCTTTTAATACAAATCGTCTTCTGTAGGTGGTGTGACAAAACAAAAAGCTCGGGCAGGCCAAGTAAGCTAGACACGGTGATGAAAATACGTCAGGCTTGCCACATGCCTCCCTTACCACCGGGCATAGATAAATAAAAACAGGACCCAGGTCGGGGAAGATCGCTAGCAGGGAGAAGTCGGGTTAATCGGACCCTAAAATGCCAAATGCATACTACATACACATTGTTTTATTGCTAGATTGAAATGAAATGTTTATTCACCATGGCCCAAAGCGAGAAGCTGCCGGTCTACGAAGCTTCGCTCGCAAGTACATAACGCTAACGCCCCGCCATTAACTAGTCATCACCCAGAAAACAATAACGCTCTTAGCAAATAGAAAGCTAGCTTACTCAAACCAAATAAGGAAACCACACGCAACAGTGCCCATTACGGAACTCTAGTTGCTCCACAGATTGCTACGTCCGCTCTGTTGACGACAGAGCCAAGAGCTACAATTTATGACCCAATATAGCATAGCCGATAGCGTAGGCAGTCCATTCATGGGCCCGAGTCCATTGATGAGGCCGGGGGGGGGCGCGTTATCAGGGGCCGCCCCGCCCCCGCCGACCCGGCAAGGTCGAGGTGAAGGCGGCCGGAAATCGCCGACCGATTGACCCCCGGGGCGCCGCTGATAAGGTGGGCAGAGAGCGGAACGCCCACGACGTCCGTTCGTCCCCAAACAGTCGGCATCGCTGACGCCGCAGGACATTTCTTCGCGTTAGGCCCGCAACAGACCACACCGAGGAATGTGTTTCCAGAAATGTGCGACGAGAAATGTGGAAAATCGAAACAAGGGACTCTTATGGACCCCCACACACCTGAAAGAGTTTCCTCGTTCGCCTCTGCGGAGGCGAAAGAGTTCCTCGCTCGAGTCGGTCGGCGAGCGAGTTTTCTCGGACACATTTCTACTCTTTCACTTGTTATACGACATTTGGGCGTTCGCCGTTAATTCGGCGTTAATTTATTACTTTTCTTAATTGGTATTTATGAATGAATTTATTAATTGTGAATTTTATTATGAATTATTTTATCATTATCTATTCATTATTCAACCAACAAATATAGTAAACCAGAGCGTGGTAGAGATTACGGAGTTCAAGAAAATTTGCTGATGTACAACTTCTCCCTTATACGTCACTTAACTTCTTGTTTTTTACATTAAATAATGATTTGTATGCAATGTAGTAGTGTGTTTCTCTCTAGGTTCGAACTCGTTAAACAAATGGTTTACGATTATTGTAACAAAACTCGTCGCACATTTCTGGAAACACATTCCTCGGCGTAGTCTGTTGCGGGCCTTAGGGAGTCTTTGCACGACACGGCTTACAGCAATCGACCGCAATCTCGATTTCTGCGCATGCGGGGATGCACAAAAGTGGCGCGAAACTCGATGCGCAGAAGATCGATAGTGCTATCGATTCGCTGTGCAAAAACTCGCTTATTGTTATATCTCACACAGGTGGTGGCGAACTTCGATCACGCATAATGACCGTCCTCTTTACACGCTAAACTCGCATCGTCGGGCACTGCTTTTTATGAGACTTAACCAGCAGAGTTCAAATTGTAAGACCTTTCGCCTTTTCGAAGAAATGCGGATATTTTCGAGGAATGGAGACCGCGAAAAGCAGCAGCTTCTGAATAGCTGACAGTGTCTCGCCGCTGCCGATGGCGGCGCGCAGAGCGAAAATGTCCGGCGGGGTATTTAATAAAATGCTTGTGACTCGGCTCGTGTGTCAGAGTGCTGCCATGTCGAGCCGTCCAGAATCCCCGCCTAACGACCGCAGGGGACATTCCATGTAAGGTCACAGCTAATCTGGTTAAAAGCCGTAAAAAAATATTATTACTCATACGAAAAAGAAAAATCATTATTAGGAACGATCGGACCTTGTCCCGCCGTTAATAAGAAGCACACGTCGCGGGACAATCCCACTGAAACCTCTTCCTCTCCATCGAGTGCACCGTCGCTCATCCATCCCGGGGGAGGAGACGCCGGGCGCTCAGATTCTTGGCCGCACTTGTTGGCGTGGAGCTGAGCACTCGATTTGCAGGGCTCCAGGGCCCCCGAGCCACGCGGGTCGACGGGCAACGGGGGGGGGGGGAGGCAGGTGCAAGGGCAGCGCGGGCAAGACACGAGACGGCGTGGCAAAAGATAGAGGGCACGGACCCAAACGATGCCGGAACGAAGACGTATACGATGGATACACGAGTTAATCCCTTGTTTATGGCGACATTACCAATCAAGTAGGGTGGCAATAGTAAAAGAATTGGGGAAAATTGAGAAATTATAGAGAAGGGAAGAATAGGGGAAAGTGTAATGGAAATGAGGGAACATATGGAAAAGCGCGGAAGGCGTCGAAACGAAGTCTGTTCAGCGGAGACATAAGTGAAATGCCAACTCGACGAATACAGGAGCTGGAATTCAACTGTGGGAATACCGAGAAGACGAAACGGAAAGGAGACCCAAGTAGCGGTGTGACAGTGTCGGAATAAACACAACACACTGCTTGGGGCAGGGGCAAGTGATTAGAGAGAGTGTTCAAGTGGCGCTACAGGAAGAGAGAGGGAGGGAAGCAGGGAGGTGGTGGGCCAGTGAGCGAGGCTGGGAGGGGGGGGCGGGGCCGCCGTCGAGGAAACGGCTCGCCGGCGCCGCTGCTGTCTGCGCAGCCCTCGCCCCGGGGACCGAGTTTTACCGCCGCTCGGATAACATCTGCCTTCAATATTTCAAAACCCAGCGGTAGAGAATGCGGCGGGCGGGTCCGTTCGGGGAGCAGACGGGGCCAACGAATCTCTGGCGCAGAAATGCCCGCTGCGCCCGGATGAAAAAGGTGCGAATCGGTTCTTGGAAAAAGAGAGTCTGATAACATGACACGTATGACGAATAACGTTCCCAGATAGTAGCAGTTAAAATAAATTTCAGCAATAAACTACCATTTTAATTCGGGCGTTTGGTTTAGATAAAAAAGAATGGATTTAAATATTAATTGTATCAGCAAAACTTGCAAAAAATCGACAATTATGAACAAAGGCGGAACAAAGGCTTGATTGATTAATGATTCATGGGAGTCCCAAAAGTGTAATTCCTGTTTTATCGCAGGAGATGGGGGTGATATTTCCTCGCTGGATAGCGAGATCCGGCGCCGACTCACCCGTCGGCTTGCGGGGATTTCCCTTGCCCAGTACCTCCAACCAGTGGGGCACCGCCCCAGCCAGGACAAGCACTAAGCTCCCGACGTGTGTGGTAGTTTAGTGCATGTATGTGTGTGTGTGTGTGTGTGGTGTGTAGGTAAGGGGTGAGGTTAGGACAAGGAATAGGAAGGAAAGATCGTGCGCGGTCCCTGACCCGATTGTTAGGCTAGTGCTGCGGGATTCAGAGCAGCCGGCTGCTAGAGTTGTCCGCTGCACAGCAACTGAATGCGACCTGGCCATCGAGCTAGTGGAAAATTCTGCTACCTTAGGACGCCCCGGTCAGAGGCGCCGCAGTGACATGAATTGATGCTCTGAGCGTACGGTATGAGAGCTCGATTCACTGGACGAGCATCGCCGCACGCAGCGCGCAGCAGGAAGGCGCCCGCAATCCGGAAGCGATCCGTCCCGGTGCGCGCACAGCCGGTTCCGCGCTGCGCCGCGGTGCGCCGCCCGCACGGGCAGAACGCGCTTTCGACGGCACGGGATCGCTCGCAGAAGCGCACACGCGGAAAATCGAGCACGCGGCTCGCGCACCCCTCGAAATGCAAGCGCACGTTCTCGCTCTTACACGAAGAGACAAATTGGACTCCAGGTGACTTGAAAAAACACGTCGAGTGCGGATGACACATTGATATAGGACATGAACCATTCTGTAGAACACTGGTTGTTCCATACGCATGAATTTGAACCTACCAGGTTTTGTATAACGGTTGTGCGCGAAGCATCGCTTTATTCGTCTTCAACAGAGAACGTTTTCAGAAAAAAATACCAAAATGGCGATGATTTCTTTCGTGAATCGATAAGCAAGACAGTACGTCTTAAAGGTTTTAGCATTCTTTCGAAACAGTGTCAAATAATTCTTATATTCATCATTAAAGAATATTCACAATATGCTTCAGTACTTAATAAAAAACGCGCAAAAATAATTATTTTGTGAATAGACAGAATATTAATTAATGGATTCAGGAGTATCGCAATATTTTGGAGATTTCTAGAGTACATTTAACCCCTTGGACGACAACAGACACGACGCATTTACAATTTGAATATCTATACGCCCTTGTAACCTCTATTCAAACATCCTTGATTATGTTAAATTTATTAATTTTCTTAAAACCAATAAGAGCTTGATTGATTAGCGATTCATGCGCTTCTTTGATGGTCAGGAAAATATAGAAGAAGAAAAATAATTTAAGACTACTTGGATCCACGCAAAACTTCTGTACTGTAAAAAAGGACTGTTCTGTAATTAGTCGTTTGAAATTAAAAATAGCCATATTTTCAACGGTGAACCGTGCGTACCAGCATTAGAGAGCCCGTGTCCGTGGATGCCCATTTTAATACCGCAAGAGTTTATTAACACAACCACGACAAATATCTGTCCAATTAAATTGCACGGAAAATGAAATACGCAAATAAATTTTACATAATTTCTGACTGCATATTTCTGGACACCAGTTTTTCGGAATGACGATACTCAGAAATAGAAAACCTCCAAAAATGAACCCGAAGGCTTACAAAAGTTCGTTTTGTAGATTAAGACACAGAAACAATTCCGAGTACTCGAAATCGAGTTTTATGTCTCTGGGATGCAATATTTCTTAGTTATACCCAACGGTAATGCGTGTTGCAGCGTAAGGTGTGTTGCGGATTGCATCTGCTGATTTCCTTTCATTACCGACAAAATTCTATTTTACCCATTCATTTGGATTTCCAAAACTCTTCTGCAGTTACGACTCAGGTAAATTCTACACATTTTTTTCAAATTAAAATCTGTTTGCTGTACTATGACGAGGAAATTCCTTACGAACCATTAGACAAAATGTATAGAGTTTAAGTGTCAATGAGTTTTCTTACATCGTCATCTGATCTTAGCATTTGTACATTTAAGGGATATTGAGGTATTAATGTCCTAGTTTGTACTGTGCATGATGCCACGCGTCGTAACAATTATCAACGTATTGTGAGTGATGGTGAACTTCGGTCGCGCTAACCCGGCCAAGGCCACAAACCACCGCACGCATTCCGATGGTAAAGGAGATCGACTCCACGCGAGGTCGACCGTTTTGTTGGCGACAGAAAGCGTCCACGAAAAAAACACGCGAATCGAGGTAACGCTGGAACGAGCGGTTACGAACGTTTAATAGCCAATTGCGCTTTCATAAATACTGAAATGTCACCATTGTATTTTGCCTGGCTCCGAATCGGCGACCTTTTCAAGCGAAAAGAGTCGATGCAACTCGTAGTCAAAATGAAAATATTTGAATGGATAAATGAAGTTAAATACGAAAACACTCCAAAAACAAACACGAAGTATACATACTGTTTCATGTTTATCTTGAAAACAGAATGTTGTACAGTATTCTGAAGCATGGGCAAGGGCAGACATGGATCCAGGAGAAAAGGTGAATTGGCAACGGCAGAGGTTGTGGACGCTGGCTACGGGTTGGCAACAGAAAGCGGGGTGCTGCGGACTGCGTTTCGATGTGGTGTGATGTAGTACGTTGTGATACGATGTGGTCCGGGGTCATCCGGGGGGGGGGGGCGGGGCGGGGAAGGGCGGAAAAGGGCTGGGTAGGGTGGGGAAGGGCGGGGCTGGTCGAGGAAGGGCGGGGAAAGGCCGGGCTGTATAGAAACGTTACTATGTATTCGTTTGACGAATACTGTACAACCAATCACCCCTGAGTGAGTCACAACATCACGTTTACTTAAATACGTTTTATTACGATGAGCATTCCATTGATGAAAATCGTTTGCGGTATGATTTTCATCACGTCTGCACATTTTCTTTGATACTTGTTTATCTCGATTAATGCTCAAAACATCAAACTAAAATGTGAAACTACTTCCACAAACGTTGATATTATGTAATAGCCATCAATGAGTAGTAACAGAAAAAATTAAATTGAAATTATTTAACTGGAAACATCGTATCGAATGATTTAGATGATCAAATATTAGATATTGATGATTTAGATAAATTAATTTAGTATGTACTCTTATCAGAAGACATTATCAATTGCAATCGACAAAAATCGGTTGAATACTCAATAAAAACTAGTGAGTAATTGGAAAGTGACCATATGCAAAAGGTTTTCATCTGCTTATTTACTCGCATCTCATGTCCTCTGTAATCAATTATGTTAATCGTTCATATACCTTAAAAAACTGAAATACACAGTATAGACGTGCGTTTTAAGTAAACGTCCAATCACCATATTGATCTTGCACCAATCATCCCATCCTCCTCAGTACGCCAAATACACAGAAGTAGCGTCCAGCCGGCAATGAATGGCCCACAGTCAATGGAAAGTAGTAGACTACACGATGAACGTCCGTGACATGCTCGTCGCGCGCGTAACATAAACTTCGCAACGAACGTCGCCGATTCAAAAAGTTCTCAGCGAAAACAAAACGCAACCGGCGCGGCGCGGCGCGACGAGAGCGTACTCCACTCCGCCGCCTGTTGTTCGCGACTTCTGCTTCGTCACGTGACGCGCCAGCACGCAGGTGCAATAGCGGCATGAGAATCACAGAGAACCGTCATCTCACCGACGCCTCACGACTAAATCGTCCTCGGAACAATTGCCAAATGTTAGCACGACGCAATGAGCGAACCCGAGTCCTTCATATTGCCTTCCATCGTGAGACGACGAAACGAACAACGATCAACGTCTTTCAGAGCGAAAACCCTGTAATTTTTCACCCGACCAAGTGAAGGATGGTGGTGGAGGAGGTATGTTTTTCACGAGGGCGATATGGCCTGCGTCAGATTCCAGGATGGGTTCTCAAGAGGAAAGGGGGAAGGCGGGGCTGCGAGTCGAATGGGGAAGTAGATACTCGGCGGGTTTGGATGATAATGCCGGTGTAAGGCCGGAAGTAACGACGAAGCTAATGCATCCTGGAACCCCTGGCAGATTTTACAGAAAAAAGCCCCTCGCATTTTTAGTCCTTATTGCAGAGTTGGAAAAAAATCCCGAAACAAACGACCCTGAGAGTATTTTTTTTAAAATATATTTGGGTTTTATTAGATTTTACTTGGAAATAATTTGTTCTTAAACTTAGTTCACATAAAATACCGATTTTCATCATTCGAAAAGTCAAACTGAAGTACGTTCACTAAGAATATAAGAGTATTTGATACACTCAAAGATAAACATATTACCCAAATGAACGTTTCCTGACGCCCAAATGTTGTGAGCCTCTCTTTTCCATGGCTAGCGCGCGTATCGCAGGGTTATTTCTCACGTCTCTTGATCTCAAGGTAGCTGGCCCTCCTCAAGCTATTCAACAGTCTCTGATACATTTTGTATTCTTAAAATGACATGACACCACTGTGTGAACTTTTATACAAATGTCACTGCTTCCAACGTTTTTATTTGTTTTCGTGAGATACATTTTATACTACCTTTTCACATGGAATAGAGAGTTAGTTGATCTTAAATATCATGACATTCTCCGAGTAATTTTTTAAAAAATTCAAAATTATGTTGCTCTAAAATCAAAATAAGAGCAATGAATATGGCAATGAGCCGTTTACACAACTACCTGAAGTTACACACATTTAATTTCGAACTAGTATGCTGCTAAGCTACATGTGGCCGGTAACAAGTGTATCTTTGCTCGAAGGCAACATACGAGTGTGCGACCGCTCGGAGGCGGAGGCGGCAGCGACGGCGCGTCGCGTCACGTCACGTCAGGCGGCGCGGCGCTCACGGAAATGACGCGAGCTCTCCACAGCGCCCATGAGCGACGCCACAGGCGAGGGACAACATAATGCCTTTGGCGACACCAAGATGGGTGGCAAAAACGACTATGATCAACACGATGATAGCAACTACCAAGATGATTAAGACTTGGCTACGATGGCAATGACGAGCCACTGTGAAGTTGGTAAAAAACTACGTCGATAAAAGCAACAAACACAATGAAAATAAATCACAATGATTACGAAATGTGACCGTAACCGATGGTAACAACGAAGTTGATGTCTACGAAATATAACTATACGATTATGGCGACGAACGATAAACATATTTATGAAGTGTCGTATCAAACTCTAAATAGTGGAACATTTACAAAACAATAATTTCAGCAATAATGTTCTAAGAATACAACACGAACACATGTCTCTTCGAATATCGTCTACTATTTTCTTTTATTTTCAATAGTGCATTTGCTTTTATTTTTTCTCCGAGCTGCGTAAAATTTATGTAAAATGCCAACCGATTTACAGCTAACTTTTCAAATTCCAGGGAAAACTTCTTCAGCTATTCACTTTGTATGAAAGTTACTCGATTGTGTCTTATTCCTCATTTTAAAAGCGCGAAGTTGAAAATCTCTCGTGTTTTTAAAGTAGAGATGTTCGCGAGTTAATCGCAACTTCTTAGCTCAGGTAATCACCTGCGAAAACGCTTGCCAGCTTCTACAGCCGCCGAGGAACTTTGAAGGGTAATCCCTCTTCATGAACGCGCAATCTTTACGGGTTAACGCGCTTATGTTACACGGAGGCCCCAGCTTGGAATGCATGCACGAGCTGTAAATTCTGAGTCGCGTTGTTTCCACCCCGCACTTCGTAACAGTTCGTGAAAACAAGAGTAGTTTGTGTCTTAACGGGACGTTTTGACAATTCTTTCCTGTCGCGCTCGTGCAGCGCAAAATGTTCCTCATTCATTCTTCCTCCCCGCGTGAATAGCGGAGAAATGTTAGCTGAAACCAGCTGGGAAACGACGAACAAGCTCAGTCGCTTCTTTCTTTCCAGTCTTTGGAAAATAACTCTTAAACATTTACAAAAGAAGACGAGTTATCTAACGACGACATACGCTAGACAGTGTTCCACGCAACAGAAACAACAATAAACATTTTTTCGCAGAATTACGAATTATGAAAAAATTTACAAAAATAGGTAAGTAAGTTAAACTGTTACAAAGGTAAGAAATATCCACAACAATCCTCTTTCAAAAAACGACCCTGCCGAGACTAGCTTAAATAATATAAATCGTTCAAGTTAGAGATAACTTTGCTGTCAGTATTTCATATTACCTCTGGTAACGAATTCAAAAAGTGTCATACTTCCCAGCTTTACAGTTACAAACATTTGAAGAATCATACATTAGCGTTGCTGTCACAATTGAACTCGTTCTTTCTCATACACGGAACGCTTATGCTTGAAATAGAAACTTCACTTTCGTGGCGCGGCAAGAGCCGAGATGCGGAATGCTGTTTGCTGGCCCCGCCAAGGCAAACGGCTGATTCCGGAGAGCTCATCAAGTGTTGGCAGTGAGCGAAGGGGCAGTTTTTGCGGAGGACGTGATTCACATGGCCAATTGCGGCTTCCGCTTCGATGCTCCTCCGCGAAAGGGCGCTGCGCTACTCGACGGGAGCGGGAGGGGCGCCGATTGCACGGAGGGTCGGACTCGCCTCCTCCATCCACCCACGCAGGCGTACCACACCGAAGCTTTCCATTTATCTATTTACAGATTCATTCCTACACAGCTTTACACGTTTTTCAGGTTTTTGCAGTTTAGACCATCACAATACGTTATGCACCCGCACTGCGCACTGAATCTGAACGGCAGATCTACATTTTTAGATGTTCCCGAATTCGAATTTTTATTAACGTCATGATGCTCTTTCTTGGACACGCTGAATTGGGCGATCACGTCCTAGTGTAATACTACAGAATCTCACCCCCTTAAAATAAAAGACTAATCACGGAATTCCAGTATATATAAAATCTTTACGTTTACTACCAAAACAAATAACTACAAGAATACAGAAATATATTTCCTATTTAATTAAAAGTTGAAGTACTTTTATTGGCGGTAGGGCAGTGATTGGCGATTTCAGTACACAAAAATTAAACATCAAGAATAATGCACTGCGTTCAGTGCATTATTCATACTCCGCTTCGAGTTACCATTACCACTGCAAAAGAATCCACATAGTTGTAAGTACTGGGCAAACGCTAATTTTAATGATTAGAATTGTCATTCTTGATATAAGTTAAACATTGGTTGAATTCGAAAGAAATGAATGTTTGATGGCTTAAGATACACCACGAATTATAGCATCTTGAAAGCTAATGAATGTACGTCTAATAGTGTTTATTATAAAGGGGTTGTTTATCGACGACTACGACACATTACATACGCAAATTTATAAAAGTCTATTTTCTAGACATCGACAACCAGTTCTCGTGCTATTACCGGAGAAACTGCAACCGCACTTAGGACAGCTTCGCGCATGTCTTGGCAACCGGTTTGCAGCGGGATTTCCGTCAATACGTTCTGCTACTGAATCAGAAGATAAAATACGGAGAGGCGCCAAAGTACTACTGCTTCCTCCGGTTTTCCCGTCGCACAGACTCGCATTCGTTACCGGCCACGTGCGACTTTGTGCACTGTTCGCCTCATGAGCCGACGAGCCGTTCAACAAATTGCACACCGGTTGATTGAGAACGACTGAGAGGAATCATCAGTTGTGATTCGCCGCCTTGATTGCCGATCGATTAAGAAAAGTTCTTCGGATTTCTTGAACTCAGTTTTATCCTAGCGGGAGAATCCTTTGTCGTCTGAATGTCACAGTAAAAAAAACCCGTCGTTTCAAATAAGCAATGGCATATCGGACATAATAAGGGCTATCTAATGAACTCCAAATTGTGACAACTCTGCCCGCGACCGCTGGCGGCCTTTCCTTTCCCCGTCCCGCTTCTCCCCGGCATTCTTTCTCGATATCTGGCGCGGGTTGGCGCGTCGGGCCAAATCGGCCGAATCGCTCCGCCAAGCGACGGCGCACGTGCGACGCCCTGATGTCAGGCCCTTCGTCGGGCGAGGCGACGGACGCCGTGCTGCCTTCGCTGCGCTGGAGCTTAAGACGCGTTCTGATAGCGCCCCTCACTTCTATCCAGCCCAGGGCACTGGCATTACCCAACACAACGAAAAGGGAGACAGCAGCAAGGTACGAATTTCTTTTACAAGTGGCCATCCCCTAATCGTAGCTATCGATTAAGTCTTTGAACTCTATAAATATGTTGCGATGAGCTCAAAATATGCATGATTAAAAAATGTTTAAGAGTATAACAATTACGCTCATGCGCAGTAACGAATCGAGGCGTTCTGGCTCTTCACTTGTACGCGTCCGCAAAATTGTCTTTTCGAAAGTTAGGTCGGGAATTCACAAACGAGATCTATCACTCCTGTTACCACATTCTAGGGTTTCTCCGTTCCTAGCTTGCTTGATGCTGGCTCATCGCGAAGACTTCCCTACACTTTGGAAACAGACTCAGAATTGTGAAAATGAACAGCTTAGCACATGGACGAATGAACTTTACTAATCTACACGCCAGCGAACAATTTCTTTCTCATCATTGGATCTCAATCTAATATTGCATTAAAAGGGAGTCTAAAAATCCTGGGTGGAGGTGCATCTCATTCTCGATTCTCAGCTGTCTCCAGTCAGCTCTTCCCTCTTCCTAGAACGGAATCCCGGTCGTTGTGCATTCATGCGAATCCATTGGAAAACTCTCGGCCCCGTATCGCGCTCGTCTTAGCAGGCTGCCAATCCCCCTTAGGATTATTTTTACTCTATCATTACCGTTCTCATTAATTCGACATCGAACTTGGTGGCGGGAGGTAGTCTTCCATTCTCCCCTCGTTCTCTAATCGCCCAGCGCATGCAATACACCCGACCTCCTCGTTCCCGGAGCCAAAAGCGTCCTATCGACCTCTAGCACGCAGACGCCTATTGCCTCCGCTGCCCTTTGCAGCCTCCGCGTTAGCTCCGAATGGCTGCGTCTCCCGTGACGTCAGCGCGCGCTCGTTTCATTTGCATCGCACTACGCCGCTAGAGCGCGGCGCTAGGCGAGTCGCACGCAGGGTCTGTCTTTACTTTGGGGGATGCCGCTTGTGGCCTGTGGAGGGCGAGTAAAACAGCGCACGGCAAACGGCCTGGTAAGACGAGCTCGTTACGTTGAGCGACCCAGCGGGATGTCCAATTAGCTCGCGTGGGTTTGCAGCGTCTGCGATTCCGTTCTCCGAAAGCGGGAGGGATCGCGGGAGACCTGCGAAGAACTCAGTTGGAGAGAAAAGCGCGGGAACGGGGCTGGGCCGAACGGAACGGAGCGCGATGGGACGGGGCGGGGCGGGGCGGATTCGAATCGGATGGGACTGCATTGGGTCGGGACGCAACGCAATTGGAAGGGACGAAACTGGATGAGGCGGGTCTGCAGGGAATCGTACGGGACGGGAGAGGACTGAACGGCGACGGGAGCGGACGGAAGCGTACGGAGCGGATTTCTACGGGCCAACACGGGAAGGGCCGGGAAGCGACAGGACGGAACCGCTCCGGGCGGGCGGTGCGAACGGGTGATAGAGGTTGCGAAGGGCAGGGCGGGGCCGCACCGCCTATCTCTCCGCCCGACCCACTGGCCACGGCGCGCGACGGCGCACAGGTCAACAGCCGCGCGCGCTGCGAACTGGGCCGCGACCTCGCCTGTCACTTTGCATTATTCGCAAGCAGCCATCGAACTGCGCCCGTGTTCAGCGCAGCACCGCCCACCCCGTCGCTCACTCGTTAGGGAGACCACGGACGTGTGAAATTGACGGGAAAGTGCTTCCGAAGATACACAACAGCCATCTCTCGTGAATGCATTGGAAACAGATAACTGAATAGAAGCATCGAGGAATTATGAAAGAAAAATCTCGGCTGTTCTCACAGACGCTTATCCACGATATCACTCCCACCTCACGGTTTTCTTTGGTTTCTCGATCACCAAATTAGCACTTACATTGATTCACAAAGGGGCTGAGCTTTCTTCGTGCTGGCGGCTAAAAAAACACACACCTGCCTATCAAATCCAATTAATCTCGAAAATAATGGCACTGTTTAGAAGTATTTCTGATCCAGGAATTTCTTCTTATAAAATTCTGATGTAGCAATTCCTAGACCATCTTTCCAAACGACAATAATGGCGTATCCTTCGTGAGAGGAAAATTTTATTTTGACAACGTTCATTGCCAGACAAGATAGGATCAGGATAGGTAGGCACAAACGCTGCGGCATTTTCATTGTATTAAGATCCTGGCTTGAACTTGTTTTGAACTGGAAATGCATTCAAAACAAAAAAGAAAAGTTTATTTAATACCTATTCCGAATAATTATTTCGAACAAAATTTTGAAAATGTCCGGGGGGCTTCATGTAAAGTACTCCCAGGCCTCCAAATTTCAAAACTCCAAATTTTGAAGAAAGTGGAACCAGATCGATCAGGGAATATTCATTTTGGAAGAAAATGGCAAAGTAATAATAGTAACTGACATGTCACGTTTTGAAAGGGAATGCAATGAAATAGCAAGGTTCTTTGCGAAAGGAGCGGCAAATTCAGAACGTACGATCCAATTATCAGAAATTTACCCCTTATAGCGACCGAGTTCAACCTTGCTGTAAAAGCTAGTATCGAAAATCTCCAACCGTCGAGACTAGAACTCTATGTCCTCCAGATCACAGTCGCTGCAGACGCAGCGGCAATGCTGGCTCTGAGCACTGCCAGTCGAGGCGGCATGGACGCCGCAACCATAGTGCAAAAAAACACACGCGTTTCTGCGGGCACGAGTCCAACAGTCGTTAATTTTCTTGTTAAAGTTTGAAAGATCTCGACAGTACTTGTGCTGAGCGCACTCATCGATAGCGAGGGCTTTTTCATTGTGCACTCCGTTAGGTACTTGGAATAGGTGATAGGGTCCCCGAGAAGCGCAAAGCGTTCCCCAACGACGTGTTTGCCCCCCGCCGCCCTCCTGCTACCAGAGGCCGCACCGCGCCTTCACGACTTACGACGCGGTGTTTTCGCAGAAGCGCCCGTGAATAGCATTAGCATACATCAGTGGCTCGCGCGAGCCCGCGCCGCTGCGCCTGCAGAAGGACGAGCCCACGAGGAGGGAGAGCCGGGAGGTCACGCAGGAGGAAGAGGGTGGGCGAGTGAGGCGGGAAAGTGGGGAAAGATGGGCGTGGAGGCAATTGGATGGTAAAGGTAAGATACTGAAGGGGAGAGAGTGAGAATCAGACGGCGTGAGAGACGGCACGAGGAGATGCGGAGAGGGCAGGATCGCAAAGGGCGTGAGCGGGGACGGAGGCGAGGCGGGGGTGGAGGCGGGGGCGGAGGTGCTGGCAGACGAACGCGCTGATGGCGCCGGTCGTGGCGGAAGCTGAATCGGAGGCGAGGTAGATGCAGATGCGATGTTGGGGGCGGGCAGAGCGCTATCTTGCTGAGTCAGCGCACGCAACCGGCGTTCACGCGCGCCGCCGACGCCGCCGCTGGGAAGCGGGCCAATGCCAGCGCAGGAGGAGACGAGGAGCGACGCGCGCATTAGGGCCAATGGAACGGCAGGCGGCCGATCAGACACGGCGAAAGAAGGGATTAGCTCTCACAACTAAAATTCTTCGCACAAAAGCATCTGATCATCGTCATCTCTTTCGAAGTGACTTTGCCGACAAGAAACATGCCATTAATTCTTCCGTATCTCGAATTCCGTTCCTTCATTGCCCTTTCCGGACGAATACTGCAAAGGATGTAATTCGGAAAGATATATTTTGTAGTCTCTTATTTCGTATTTTGCTACATTTTGATGAACTGGAAGTTTCACGTACGACCGTTTTCTGATTTACTAGTGAGCACACGGTTCGAGTCCACGAAAACAAATTCGATGTAGTATTTACTAAGTACCTTTTGCCACATTATTAATTACTCACTTTAAATTTATAATTACAAGACAGGAAGCAATTTCTACAATAAATTTGAGGATTCAGGAACTCGATTGCAGGAGTTATTCGTTTGGATATCTCGTACATCAAGTAATAAGAATATTATGGAATGGAACGGAAGAGTGGAAAATGTGGAATCCCCCCCCCTCTCAGGAATTGTGGTATTGAAGTTCCCCACAAAAAGCTTCCAATTTCTTTTTTCAATCTATGAATACAACAAAAATGCAAGTTAAAAGTCGATTTGAAGATTTTCGGCGAATTAGGGTCGCCGACTCTCTTTAATACTTCGCTACATCGCTCCAGATTTTTGTCTCTTGTTTCTAGGATATGAACCAAACAACCCTCTCAAACCAGTTTCGTAGATCTCGAAATTGCATGCACCGAGGACACACCCTCTACAGTGCAACGCGTGTTAAACATAACAGAGTGTACAGAAGTCACAGTACGTCACACAGCACATAGGTGCTAATGGTACTTGAAAGTGTGCGAATTTCTTTGCACGATGCTCTCTGCTCCAGCTGCAAAGAAACACCTCGTTATGCAGCCGGTTAGGAAGGAGTCGAGGAAAGCTCTCAAACGTTCAATTAGCTTTTGGCATGTAACGTACGTTCCTTCACGTTTATATAATAATGTGTGCGTATTTTGACAGTCTGCTACTTTCTACTCCTCACGTCTTTAATATCCCACATGGAAAACAACCATCTCCTGCCAACATGGCGACCGTGACGTCTGACGAACCATTCGGAGATTCGTTGCATGAAAAATTGGATGAGACACAAGGAAGAACATCGAACATTAAAATTCCCTCACGCGATTTCTTATCCCACAGCGTGACCAATTCCTTGCGTGCAGTTTTCCCGAGAAAATGACGTGCCGCCACACAAGGCAGGAACTGCGTTGGGGAATGCCAAAGTACACTTTGAAAAGAAAAATATATGTATGTAATTCTCAAGACAAGACAAAGAATTCAATGCAGACCTTGTCATTGCTCCATAGTAATTCTACAGATCCTTCCGATTAGAAAGAAAAACAAAATTCATTGAGGATTATTATGTAAATACCAATTCTTAATTTCAACATATTGAATTATTTTGCGATGAAATTATATTCTCACGTATTCATGTATAAATGTAATCTATGGAACAAGAGCATAAAGACAATGACAGATAATGCGAGTCCGTGAGTGCCTTCGTTGCACCACTAGTTTTAATTTTCTAGAGAATAATAAGGTTTTTATGTCCAAAATAGCCCATAGGGGAGACCTTCGATCTAATGAATGTCCTTATTATCAAAAATTAATAGACAAAAGGCAAAATATTATATCTCAGAGAATCATAGAAAATTCTTTACCTACTCCAGCACCTTCATTTAATCTATCAAACTTTCCTTCACTTCCACAAGTAAGAGAAATCCCACATTTCACTCAATTAAACCATAACAACCAAACCCAGCCACCCCGTTCTAACACTACCACAAACCAAACATTTAATCCAACTAACAACAATCACTCCACAAACAACAATACTTTCACTCCAACTCTACAGAATATAATTCACTCAATAACTAACTACATATCAAGTATCATATCCTCAATAATTCCAACAATAATACAAAGCATACAGAACTCAATAACATCGTATTTAAGTAACAATTATGGCCAATCTTCCCTTAAAAACTTTATCATCCTCAATTGGAACTCAAACAGTATCTCAAATAAAAAAACCGAACTAAATCATTTCATCCAACAAAAATCAGTAGATATAGCTTGCATAACAGAAACTCGCCTCAATAGTTCAATGAACTTTTCAATTCCAGGTTTCAATACATATAGATCTGACAGAGAAAATGATCAAGGAGGAGGTGTCCTAATATTAATCAAACAAAACGTCCCACATTATCAGTTCATCCCACCGCCCACCCCCGACCTCGAAACAATAGCAATTAAAATTCCATTAAATAATAAGATTGACCTCAACGTAATAACAGCATACAACCCTCCCAAAATTAAAATAAACAATATCAACATATCCACATTGTTGCAATTACCCACCCCAACAATCATCATAGGAGACCTCAATGCTAAACATCACTCATGGGGATGCAGAGTCTCCAACTCGGCAGGCAACTTCCTACATAAATTACAATCACAAATACCCTTCTATATTATTGCCCCCCCAGATCCTACCCACTATCCCTTTGATTCACAAAAAAATCCAGACATCCTCGACATAGCACTCACAAATTTCAGTTCCCAACTAAATTCACTTACATACCATGAATTGGACTCTGATCACATCCCAGTCATTATCTCTACCCGACTGCCAGTTCCCACTCCAAATCCTCTCTCCTCGCTATCTCTAAACACACTTAATATAAATTGGAAATCATTTAACAGAAATATAAACATCTCAATCCCTCCGTTTAAAACATTAAAATCTCCAACAGACATTGACGACGCAATATCAACATTCAACAATACAATAATTAAAGAAATAAACAAATTACAAAAAAACAAAATTCTGGACCCTAATACTAAAGTAAGAAAACCTCTACCTACTCAAATAATCCAACTAATTAAATTAAAAAATAAAACCAGAAGACTCTGGAACTCATTAAGAATACCATCTATCAAAAAAGAATACAATCACTTAAATAACATTTGCAAACGGGTTTTGTACACTTACAGACAGCACCAATACACTACCCTATTACAATCTCTAAACGTAAGAAATAACTCTCTATGGCAATTTACTAAAAAACTACTGAAAAAAACCAATTCAATTCCACCTCTATCAACTAACACAGGAAAAATACACTCTCCTAGCGCCAAAGCAGAAGCCTTAGCAAAGCATTTCCAAAATACTTTTACGCCCAATAATTCTCCTTTTCACACCAAGCACCCCGAAATCCTTCAAATAGCCTCTTCCCCCATCTTTAACATACCCCATAGAATAAAATACATCTCCCCCCGCGAAATAAAAACACTTATTCAGAAACTACCAAATAAGAAAGCCCCCGGGCACGACAAAATCAGTTCAATAATCTTAAAGAATCTCCCACCGTCAGCCTTAGCCTTCCTAAACAATATTTATAATTCAATTTTAAGAACTGGATACTTCCCCCAACTTGGAAACATTCAATAATCCACCCTATTCCGAAACCAAACAAAAATCACTCCAAAGTTGACAGTTACCGGCCCATCAGTCTACTCCCCGTTATTGCCAAAATATTCGAAAAACTAATCCTTGCCAGATTAAACCAGCATCTTCAAAACATAAACATAATTCCCAAACATCAATTCGGATTCATTGCTCACCACTCAACTGCCCACCAACTACTTAGAATAACAGAACACATCCATACTGCATTTCAGAAAAAGCAACATACAATATCCACATTCCTGGACATCACGCAAGCTTTTGACAGAATCTGGCACCCGGCCCTTATCTACAAACTAATAAAAGCTGGAACCCCAACTTATATAATTCATGTCATCAGAAGTTTCCTTACAGACCGTACATTCTCAGTAATAGTCAACAATCACCACTCCACTCCCCATATTATCAAAGCAGGCGTCCCACAAGGCTCCCCATTATCACCGACATTATTCAACATATACATCTCAGACATTCCTTCATCAACAGATTCCAACATTGCTCAATTTGCAGACGATACAGCCCTATTTGCCTCAGGATACTCATTAAATAACCTTCGATCAGAAATCCAAAACCACTTAAATAAAATTGAAACCTGGGCAAACATCTGGAAAATTCAACTTAATCCTGACAAAACAACAGCAAAATCTTCTCATTCAGAAAATTTACATTCCCCCCTCCGTTAGTAATAAACAACTCCCCTATCACCTGGACTCCACCTTCACAACCCATAAAATATTTAGGACTTTACCTCGACACAAAATTAACATGGAAATCCCATATTGACATCAAAGTTAAACATGCAAGAAATAAATTATTCCAACTCCGACCACTAATCAACAAACACAAATCCCTCTCATTGACAAACTCTACAATATTATATAAAACTATGATAAGACCACTAATGCTCTACGCATGCCCAGTATGGACAAATGCAGCCCCCACACATGTGAATAAATTCCAAATAGTTCAAAACAAATTCATCAGATTAATTACAAATGCCCCCTGGTTTATAAGTAATAAACAACTTCATTCCGAACTAAACATGAATACAATAATAAACCAAATAGCCCATATATCGCACAATTTCTACCAAAACCTAGCAGACATACCAGCAGCATCCCACTTCAAATTAGCAAAAAATCCCTCTTACACTCGAATAAAAAATAGATTCCCATTTGAGGCCTTTCTAAAAATCTTAGCCAACCAAGACAATTAACCTCGAGGTTCTCCCCTAGAGTATCCTCTTCAATGTTTAGGATAAGTTAGCTTAGATATTTTAACTAGTATAAGCCAAAGCAAAACATTTGTAAAGTGATTATACACTGAACGATGTACTTCTTCTAGATAAATAAATGTGTTATATATATATATATATATATATATATATATATATATATATATATGTCCAAAATAACGCAATAAATAATGATTTACATACGTGTAACGCACACAAAGTATTTCAAAAGAAAATTTACCCATTAATAACAAATAAGCTTTGTCTTCCAACAACAATTTGTACTTGAACTTCGTGTAGCATAATAACGACAGCTGTAAATTGTGTTCAACGTGAACAATCGGAAAATTGAGGACGTGTGACTGACAAGTTTATTTCCCCTTAGGTGTAATAGGGATACTATCTAACAAAAGAATTCACTGTCCTTGGCCGGAATCTAACTCGTCACTGTTTAGTCTGCGAAGCTTACATGGTTTTCCATAAGCATGTGTACATCCCGACCTACTGTATTCTTCTATTGGATGAGGAATGAGTGAAATACATGACATTAGTCTACTCAATAACATTCAGTGAACGTGGATAATTGTCAGAAAGGCAATATAAGATATTTAGAGAGGACTATAGAGACAATTCAGAAATTCCACTTATAAACAAGAAAATTATGTTTTTTGACAACTCGAATTGTCAATTTAAGTATCTCCGTCTTTATTAAAAACGAAGTACTATTCATTTCTGATTTTCATCTTACACGTAACTGAAGTAGTAATATTTTCGTCACATTTATGACCTACGTCTGATTCCCGCTCGCTCAGTTCGTTAATTGCGGCTAAAACCTTCCCTTGATTCGTTAAGGGAATGCTGAGATGGGCCCTTGCTTTTTTTTTTTTTTTTTTTTTTTTTTTTGTGGAATCTAAATGTAAGTTTTCTACTTCCTCTAACGTCAATTACTTGTTACTTCTTGTGATTCAGTATTAATTGCCACCTGAAAGGCCGCCACCCGCACAAACCATCATCCGGAGGAGCGGGGCGGGGCGGCTGACTCACTTCCGGCGGCCCAGCGCCTCTCGGAGCCCTCGCGAGGGAGGCAGCCAATGCGAGGAGGACTTACAAGGGGAATGGATCCAACAAGACGAGGGCAACCCTAACCGGAGGCCAGGCGGGCAAAAGCGTTGTGTGTGTGGGCGTGTGTGTGTGTGTGTGTGAAAGAGAGAGACAGAGAGAGAGAGTGGGTGAGTGAGAAAGTGAGTGTGAGAGAGTGAGGAAGTGAGTGAGGAGTGAGTAAGTGAGGAAGTGTGTGTGTGTGTGTGTGTGTGTGAGAGAGAGAGAGTGATTGAGCGAGTGAGTGAGTAAGAGAGAGAGAGAGCGCGAGAAAGAAAGAAAGAGAGAGAGAAAGAGATAAGGTCTTGTAATAAATCTTTCAATGATACCTACATTTTAACCCTGCCCCTCTAAACGGGTGCATCTGCCATAGCCTTCTCGCGTTTCTTTCCTGATTCTTTTCATTTTCCGACATAGTTCGCCCGTGCTACTGGCTCCAAAAGCGGGGGCACGCGTAGGCACGCGCTGGCACGCGGAGGGCGGCGGCGCGTGTGGCAGGGAGCCGAGCGGAAGCGGCCGCCCCGCCCCCTGCACGCGAGTTTTACAACGATTGGATTTTACGATTTCCTACTCTACGGAAGGCCAATGCGATAATAGCTAATGACAGACTATGATGATAAGCAACGAGTGGAGCAAGAGAACATGAAGAGGAAACGCGAAAACTCCCGGAAAAATCCGCGGTCCCCACCGCAAATCCACGTGGATCAATAAAGGTATGAACCCCTGTGCTCAGAGATGGAAAGCGAGCTCGTAAGCTAGCTACTGTAACTGAAGCTTTAGTGACCGGGAGGTCCTCGGTTCGAGACCAGACGGAGACCAACTATCCAAGCCACATAAGACGCTGGGTCCGACGTCACTGTCTAGATGAGAGTTTTTAGGCGAAGACTTATCTGATCTGTCGTTTCCATGGTTTTCTTTGATCGATTCCAGGCTAAAGTCGGAACTTTACATTGGAAAAGTGGCGAATACAACACTGCAGTTGGTTCTCTGAGAAACGTGCGTGCATTATTAAAAATAATATAAAAATAATTCGATTCAAACAACAGCTGATAGAGGGATTTCATTGTGTTTATTTGTGAAGGAAATTGAATCTAAGTAGCGAATAGAGGAAAATAAAATTTCTGCGAAGACAGCTAAGCAATTATAAAGTAGCTTACATGCAAGGAGGGTAGGTAAATATTTTTTTTGGTCTCTACCAAGAAATGTTCGAAGTCTCTACACAGATACTAATTCAACTCACTCGCGAGAAAAATTCTAGGAGATACTAAAATTCATGCAATTGCTTGAACGAACCATCATGGTGAATCATGGTTTCCTTTACTCCGGCAAACCCGTTCAGCCAACAAGAAGTCTAGACAAAACCGACTGCATCTGAGCACAACCAGTATCAATTAACTCATTTTCCTAATTGAATATTCCCTCAACGTATGATTTACACTCGTAATTAAGGATGCAAGGAAATCGTCATTATAGTAATAAGGATGCAATACAGACGCGGTCCGCCATTCTCAATTACCCCACAGTTTCCCCTCGCAATTACCACAGTTTTCCCCAATATTTCACACCTTGGTTCGAAGGCAAATTCCCACTATTACGAGATGTCCTAATGGATTCAATAGAAATGAGTCTCTCGCTTCAGTAACGACAGTCGCCATCGCAGTTAACACAGAGGGCGGCCGCCGCGCCGCGAGGGAGCGGACGGGGCGGGGAGCGGGACGGGGCGGTGGAGGGACTTGTTACGCAACCGGCGGCGGCGGCAGCGGAGGCCGCGGGGAGGTGCGGGGGCGATTCCCACGACCATGGGTCGAGGCCGGGCGGCTGCCACCGCCGCCGCCTCCGCTGCCGGCGCGGATACAGGAAACCGGCACTCCGAGCTCGCGGCGGGAGGCACAGGGCGGGGGCGCGCGCGCAGACGTCGCGTCGGGCGGTCGGCGGCGGCCGAGTGAACTGGCGCAAACGACTTGAAACCTGTTGCCACGCTTTTCCGAAACACCCACTTTCTCTCCTTGGGCAGCACAGTCAGCTATCCTAGCTCATACGACAAATCGAAATCGTAAAGTGCAAATGATAACCTAGACGTGAAACCAAAGAATACCATTTCTCGGGCATAGAATAGTCTCTAGCGAAATGCTCTCAGCTCGAATCACTTGTTCCAATCCACGAGTGGATTACTCCTGTGTAGGTTTCTTTTCTGCCCCAACGGCCAGGAGAGAAAATGCCAGCTCAAGCTAATTCGAAAAGTAGATACATCCAAAAGAGTTTGTTATTTTTTTTTGTAAGAGAAGACTGGAATCCTCGAAGGTGAGAAGTACCAGGTGTACTATTTGCTTCAACGAAGCTGACAACAATTGTTGTTGTTATTATTATTATTATTATACAAACACTCGAAGAAACCTCACATATCTAGCAAAAATAGTAATACCTACGTAAGTATTCACGCCACAACCTTGAACGACTCACGTACATCATATTTGGAATCCGTGGAATATCGATGGTCTTGTTTTCCTTATTTGGCGGGTCAATGTAATGTGATGCGACATTGACCACACAACATACAGACTACATCACGAGAAACATAGGTTGTGCCTGAGAGGAAGATATATTTAAGCACGCGATCCTCTATTCTTTGATCTGCTGTCGGAAAAGTGTCCAAGTATAGCAAACTGTCTTCTGCACGCGATTGTCTTCAATGTCACTGCAAATGAACTGAAAGAAAATACACAATTTGCATTCTCTTTTAAAAAGCGCTTAGGTTAACAAAATACCGCTCAAATGCAAGGTTGGGGCAGAGACAAGACATACACTTGAATGCGTATTTAAATTAATATTTTTACTCGTTATTTAACATGTATCGTTATATCTCGAGAAAGTTATAACGCATAATCTGAAAGGGAGAATCCCGATTAAGAAATAATTCTGCTGAAGAATTGGTTAAGTCATTTATTTTCTCCTACATGTTAGAATCAAGCCTTGTTCATATAATTTTCGACAACATGCGTAAACTTCGCGTCACGTCATTATAAAAGAAAAACGGTTCATAACATTCAGACTATGTGAATACATTATCAATACACCAATGATACAAATTTTGTAATACAATTGACGCTGATACACCAACTGGAAATATTAAACGATTATAAACGTGCTGAGGAATTAGTTCTTTTAATATAAAGTTCTTACAATTAATGAAATGCGCTTTAGTAGAACTTCACAGAATATACACAAATATTCAAGTTAAAAAATATACAGCGTTTATACGGAGCACGGAATTCTGGGCATATTTCGCGCGATATTGCTCAACTAAAGTAGAATACTTAGCTTCTTCAACACGTACAACCAATTTCTATTTCCTTCTCGTTTTAGCACAGCACGTATCGTCTTAACATTTCTTTTCGGAAGTTTGCTGTTCAACTGCCTTCGATCGCAATAATTTTTACTTATCCCTATCTCTTTTTCGCTCGCGGAAAAAAGCCAGCTCTCAATATTTCTGCTCCAAAGCAAGCAGCAATTTTCTTCCATCGTCAGCGGTGACATCAAGCACAATCTTTCATAAAGCGTACGGAGTAGAGCATTACAGTTAATTTAAAGATTTGATAAATTTAACATAAAAATTATTTTTTATTTGTGTAGCCATGAATAAATGATCTGAGATTTCATTTCAGCTCTTTCTATCGTAACTAAAAGCTAAATTCTATGCTAATGGTAGAAGCTACTTTTCTTGTTTTCTTGAATTTAATGTTGTATGTTCTTTGCGACATATAGATTTGGTCTGGGTGTGGGTCAACTTGGTCCAGCTATCCCGCTCCCAGGATGTAACTGTTTTCATGTTTAGTGGAGACATTTAAATCAACGGAGAGTGAAAAAAATGAACGAGAAGGCTGCCTGCCATCCCTCGAGGGTATAGCGGAGCGCTATATTGCTGAATGCTTTCCGCCTTGGCCGCACTGCGGGGCCTCGCGAGTTGCCCCCTCGCCCCGGAAGGGCGCCGGGCGAGTGGCGATGGGGCGAGTGGGGCAAGGCGGGCGAGTGAGGCAAGGAGGGCGAGGAGGGCGAGGAGGGCGTGGAGAGCGAGGGGGGCGAGGGGGCGAGGGGGCGAGGAGGGCGAGGGGGGCGAGGAGGGCGAGGGGGGCGAGGAGGGCGAGGGTGGCGAGGAGGGCGAGGGGGGCGAGGGGGGCGAGGGGGCAAGGGGGGCGAGGAGGGCGTGGTGGCGAGGAGAGCGAGGGGGCGAGGGGGCGAGGCGGACGAGGGGGCGAGGGGGGAAAGGCATCGGGGGCGGAAAGGGCGGCGCGACGGCGCAGCGCGCACGAAAAATGTCGCGCCACATGGCGGCGGCGGCGGTGGCGGCGCCTGCACATAGGTCACGAGGGCGCGGGCGCGGGCGCGGCGCAGCGCGTGTCTGGGCACGTGAAGCAGCCACTTGCCGGGCGGCGCGCGTCCGCTGCCGAGACGCGGGAGGCGTCGCCGAGCGGCCTCGCGGCCTCCACGGCGGGGCCCCCGGAGGGCTGCGCAACTGCCTACATTACGGCGAGAAACGGAGAAAACAGCGAGAGACTAGGATCTTGACTCTAGCTCTGAAGTGGATGGTTTGTCTACGCGGTGCCCCGGCTGTTCCCACGGCATTAGTACCAGGGGGAGGTGGTCCAACGGGAGAACGGCGTGAGCTGGACTTCGGTCCTAACACGGACATTGGAAACATTCTTCAGGCTGCCCGGTTCCTCACACCCCCACCATTTTTAGTGCCAGGGCCACAGTGGAGAGACAGGTGAGGGGGCGTCTTAAGTCTGCAGGTCGCAAGGAGCATGTTGGTCCCGCTTTGGTTCAACTTGTGATCAGTAGTTCTCAACTCACTGAAAATTGAGAAAGGATTCGCGTTATGACATTATCCACACTTTTATGTAGTTCTGACTTTCCAGAAAATAGTATGATTTCTCTTTTGTTTGAGTAAAATGTAATATAATTACGCAAAACGCGAGTAATAATACCAATAAATTATTTTCTTTAACATCCTGAAAGCAAATTCAAATTGTATCAGTTCTTGTTTTTAAAGCATCAATAAGACCCAGCAATGATGTGTATTCTTTGAAATTCGGTACCATTCAGGTATCGATATTGAGTTCTTTTGGTTACCATTACAGAAATCTCACCGGGTGAAGTACTCCCCGTCTCTAGCGGGCCGCGACGTAAGCGCCCCCTCCGCGGTGGAGGCAGTGACTAGCGGGGAAAACTCAAATACTGGGTCAACCCTTCTCACAGCTCTTCGCCGCGAAAATGACAGCCCCAGCAAACGCGGCGGAAAGAATAAATGACCTTCATTAACCCCGCTACAACGAACGGCCAATAGTAAACATTGCGAAGGGATTTGCGTGCGAATGCTTCATGAATCTTCATGAAGGGGGTTGACAGGCTTGCACTTTTATAGCGGAGGGCCACATTTTTGTATCCCCGCTGATTAGCTCGCTCGATCAATCGAAAGCGACGGCCTTCGGTGCAGACGTCTACGTGCACGCGCGTTTACGGTTCGCTAATTGAACACAATAGCCGCCGCTGCGCTCGGCAGTCGCAGTTGTCTGACAAAAATTACGTTGGTGAACGTAAAACACGTCGATACAGATTCTGAAATCAAAAAACGAGTCAAAATGTTGGTACTTTCTCCCGGTCGACGAAGCAGAACAATTCGGTGACAATGTCATATCTCGAACTTTAACAGGAATGTTGAAGGTCCAGGTATGGAATTCTACAGAATGTGATGGGCATGTTCTACGGTCCAGCTCGATATACGAAGTTTTTCCTGAGGAAGAACCAAGGACACTTCCAATCAAACGGTAGAACAGACTCACCACAATGATCATCCTAAAAATGAAACTCTCTGGACCGAATCCCGCGAGTTCGCCAGGCTATCAATTATTAAAAATAGAAAATAATTTCGAGCTATCCCTTTCAAATGTTGGAAGAAAGGAAGGACGGGCGGGCAAATGGAGAGACGGCCTTTCTGCTGAAAATCGATTTTTCGGCAGCAAGGACCCACAGAACACGGATTCTGATTATACAACGTGTTAGGAAGCTATGAACTACATCTAGGACCGATATTTATACATTTTTTCGTCACCAGGACCTGACAGTAAGAGTTTGTCTGTCAAAAAATCGTCGATTTCCTGTACACAATTACAATACTTTCTATTCTTACAAAGTAAGACGAAAAAGTAAAAATCAGCGAGATGCGCTATTGAATCATGAATTATTAAGACCTTATTAGAAACAAATGCCAGAAAAAAACATAAATAAAATAATGGTGCTAAATGTAAGTACTTTAGCACTGTAATCATACGTAGAATACAATCGAATGAACACTTGAAACTCCCTCAGAGGCAGGCCCTTCATATGCGATGTGATTCGCTAGTATTGGCTACTGCTGGGGGAGGCATGGGAGCCAAAGCAACCCTCGAAAATATACAGCATTAAACACATTTTAAACGATTACAAAAATGTTGCAAAGTGACAAGTTATTTCCGAATTTATTTCCATACAACTGACAATTAAGGCATTTTAAAAATGTATCTTATATGTCTGAGGGTCATAATTCAAACAATTTGTAGTAGAAATGTACAATTAGTACAAAGATTTAATACAAATACATCGCTAATGTTTTATTTTCATATTGTCAATACATGAAAATGCGAGTGGGAAAAAAGCGAGAGTTTATAAAGTATAAATTAAATAGTTATTAGTATTACCATCCATAAATTGCATTTTCAAAAAGGACTTCATTTTTTTTAAATGCCCCCCCTCCTCCGAAGAAGAAAGTATTTTCTGAATCCGCGTTTCCATTACGAGGTGAACCAACACCCAGAGTCGCTCCGCAGTGCGGCAAACGACGCTAGCTGATGTCGGCGCGGCCGGCCAGGCCCGTCTGCCTGCCTTCCCCGGAATCGGCCCGGTCGCCGCCACAGGTAATTGCCAGCGCCCGGCCGGTGCTTGGCGGTCGCGCCTGGGCCAATAAAAGGCGAGATTTTTTTTGTTTTATTTATTTTTTTGGCTGGCATTCCCTTTATACGGGAAGATCTTTCTACGGATTGTCCTCTTTTGTAGAAGCTTCGAGTTTTGGTAGGAACATATCCTGAGCAGTCTGCATGCGAAATAGCTTTCAGATCCACCAGTGATCGCACGCAAAGGAGGGCCGTTTTCGCGATGGGAACTGAACTTGAGTAGATGTTTTCTTCGAGATACCCCAAAGAAAGTCAAACAGACCACAAAAGCCTAATGAAAAACTATATTTTTATTAACATGTTTCCAATAATACATTTACTTTTTCCCCTGATTTTCTCCTGAACGAAGCATTTTCAAATGATTTAACCCTAAATGTAAGTGATCAATGCGAAACCTTGATTTCTCGATTCGAAAGGGAAGAACAAAAATTCTTTCGACACATTGTGGTTAAAGTTGTGAAAATGCGGTAGCAGAGGAAAGATGAACTTTAAAAGAAATTGAAAGGCTTCGTAGGAAATTCGAGATATCAAAATTTGAGTTTTCACGAACTAACAGGTCTTTAAATAACGGTGGATATTACCTCTCTTTCTTTCTTTCTTTCTTTCTCTTTCTTTCTTTCTTTCTTTCTTTTAATTTATCATTAAAATAAACATATTGTGACAACTAAATCAAGAACAGTCGAAATTCGGCGCATCTCACGATTTTTACAAATTCACAAAACGTGCAAAATGACAGATGGATTTCGCACACTTGTGTTCAACGAAGCAACGTTCGTCCGGAAGCTCCCGCAGGCTCGGACAGGCCTTTAGAGCGATAAGCACCGCGGGATGTTGAGGGGAGAGGAAGGCAACTCCTTCGCGGTTCGTTACAGAAAGAGCCCCGTCCGAGCTCCACGCGAACGGGCTGTGAGGCTGTATGCATATGGCATCGCGGGGGGCCCATTGCCGCTGGGGCGGGAACAGTCCGGGAGGAGAGATGGCCGGAGCAGAACGGAGAGGGACGGAGCGTGGAGTGAAGCGGTCAGGTCGGCATGAAGCGGGGAGGGGAGGGTACGGACGGATCTGAGGGAGTTGGGGGCTGAGAGGAACAAATAGGGGGAGCTAGAAGGGGCGGGGCGGAGTGCATCGGGGAAGAGCGAGGCGGGTACGGCAGGCAGGGCGTGGCGTGGCGGGGCGGAACAAAGCGAAGCAGGAACCGAGCGGGACGGGGAGGCGTACGGTGGAGTGGAGCAGGGCGTGGCAAAGAGGGAGAGGGAGGTGGTTGTCCCAGAGAAGCGGATGGGAACGCCGAGGGAGGGAGAGAGAAGGGAGATCCAGCGCTCTTGCTGAGATAATTTCCCTGCTTCCAGAGTGCGAGGGGTGCATCTACGAAACGCAGATGTTCAGGAAATGGGGACGATAAGGTGAGGCCTCTAGTGGCCCACTTGCTTACTTCACCAACGAAAGGGGAATCATGAGGGGATCGTTGCCAACGCCAGGACTGATATTAGGTTTCATGTAATCGTTCCAGCACATGGGTATAACAGCGAAGACAGTAAAGGTAAAGTGCCACTTTAAACGTGCGATACAGGCCGAGTTTTAGGACGAGAAATAATTAAGAATCATTACATTCCTATCCGAAACGTTCAACAGTTACTGACTGTGTAGATCATTAATATTCAAGTACTTCTAATTATCTTCATTTATTCTCCAATGTTTTCATGGAAACTAACGTATTTTCTGAATTCGCTCACGCCAGCAGAGTCTAAGTGTATACATTACTAGTAAGCATAAAGTATCGTAAGTAAAGTACTTATAAATAACCTCCTCCCAGAATACATTTCAAAAAAGTCTAATATAGTGTAATTCTGTAAGGATAATTCTCAAGTGAAAATGAATACGACGAGGGTTGCAAACTTTATACAGAACATTCCTCTCGCAATTTCTGCAATACTGGTTCGAAATAGAGGAAGAAAATTAAAATCATCAGGCACGTCCGCCGCTCGGATTCTGGGCGAGAAATCTCGGGAACTACGTAGCCCACACCATCGGTCTACATTACTTACATGTGAAGGAATCAAAGTGTCACGTCGCCCGTCGGCTGCCGTCGGCTGCCCTTTCGCCCCCTCGCAGACGCGTCTGCCTATTTCCGGTCCCCTGCTCCGCCCCCGCCCCCCGCCTTTCAAGGAGCAACTTGGGAGCTTCTCCGCGATCGAAGACGGCGCTCCAAAGAAACTCGGGAGACTGGCAAGTTGGTGTGCCTGAAGTTGTCATCGAGCAACTTCTGAGGCATCGTTAGTTCCGAATCAACATGGAACCGTGTTCCTAAGTACTGCCATTAAGTATGTAAGATCAATACCTACGGCGATGTACTACATTCTAATTGTTCGTAGAATCCCACATTCCTTTAAAAGATCTTGAAACTTTGACATTTTCCCATGAATCTATGTACTACGATAATTGATCTCCGTCTTCCAGAAAGTAAATGCACGCGGAAAACTAAATGATAATACCTCTCACGCCATGTGTTTTAAATGGAATCTTCTGGCTCCGTAGGCATTCAAGCATTTCTTGACCCGGCAAAACCACATTTAACGATAGCACGCGCTATTTCCTTTCCAGCGGCATAAAATCAAAAACCCCCCATTCTGCTCCGTAATCCCGTTGGAGTTAGCGAAGCCGCAAAAAAATCGTCGGGCGGGTTCCTCCTCTCCACTCGGCGAGGCGCAACGAATCGAGAGAATTCACTTCCACACTACGCTGAGCACTGCACACCGACCGAATGGGCTGCGAGCGGAGAAGCGATGGGCCGGGGCCGGGAAATTCTGGAAAAGTCGGCCGAGGGCGGATCCTTCGTCATTACCACAGCATCCGCTGTCGCCGACGACAATCGAAGGCAGGGCTTCAATGGCTTCGCCAAGGCGGAAAAGCCAGCTGGGCGAAGCTGGAGCTTAGTGTTGGTAAAACTTCGGGAACCTTGTGATACGCGCTACAAGACAAAAGAAAGGAAATACCGTGCGCCGATATTACAGAACTTCAGCTACCGATGCTTCTATTTGATATTGGTACATACTTTTATCATGTCAATAATGAGGAATTTACAACGACAATAGTTATGTACCTACATAACTACATGAAGACAGACTACATACAGAAAACATGTGCAACTTATCAAACTGTATACACTTTCTAGTATATTTTTATCAATTTATGGTAGGTAATACCATTTATCAAGTTTATCGGATTCCGATACTGCGGCTTTATCAAAGATAACACGACATTAAACCGGTTCAATCAATACAAATACACACTAACACGCACGGCAGACGTATCTCCAAAGAAAATGAAAAGAAACTAGAATAATTGGACCACATGAACAACTCGACTGATTGAACTTCAAAAATTAAACTTGAGTAAGTAAACTCGTAATTTCAAAAACTGCAACAACAAAAAACAAATAAAAGCAGCATCAAAAAACTCGCCTCATACACGTATTCTAAAATTCCGCCAAATTCTAATGAACCCACACCTCACTTTTCTTCCCCCGAACAAACCCCACTGGTTCCGCCGGGTTTCTTTGTCGCGTGTAGGCGCCAAGCGAGAGGGGTCGCCCTCCGGAGAAGTCAGACAGACGCCGCCGCGGCGGCGGCGGCGGTGGGGCCAGCTGACGCAACGGTGTGGCAACGCCGCGCGAATTATCTCATCAATGGAGGCAGCAGTGAAGGCTGCCTCTGGCGGGCTCCCGTCTACCCAGCCTCACAGGCTGGCAGCTCCGCGACAAGTGGACTGAGAGACCGCCGCCGCCGCCGCCGCGTCTGGCGATGCAGCCACCAGCCGCGAATTCAAACAGCACCCATACTACCAATTCTGTTCATCAGAGATAACGGCTACTTCGAAATTATTTGTAATTTCCCAAGCTCTGTGATTTTTTTAAAATGAATTCTGTTTATTTGGAATTTATTTCTACATAAACATTAGGCAAATAGTTTAATAATAATATTTACATAAGAGGAAATGTTATTCAACAATTGCATTCCTCTTTAATCAAATATATACGTTCTATCTAGCGTTTTATGGTGCTGTAGTGATCTTGTTTCTTCACTGATGATTGATAACGATATTACGTAATTTTCCAGTCGTATGTGGTATTTCTGACTCGCGGGCGTTATTTCTTCTTTGCTGGTCTTGATTTGAAGGTCAAAAGAAGGGTGATTTAAACAAACTCAGAAATGTACTAAAAACGAGTGCATATCGCGAAGCTAAAACTAAAGAGATATAATTGCTTGGGTAGATACAATTATATTGTAATTATACGTGTAATTACGTGTACAATTACACGTGTAATTATCCTCGGAATGGCTTTATTCCGTAACAGGGTTGATTGTACGAAGGTTCAAAACACGAGCCAGTATGTGGATAACTGAATACATTATTGTATTTGTTTGCAGATAAATCATTAATAAAATACTTCAATATCCGAAGACTTTGTTCGAACACCCACAAGATCGCAGAGTGAACTGGTCAAATCCTCTCCTCTACGAACATCCACCAACGAACGCACGTAGCCGTTCGCTGGACGCGGCTTAAGCACCATTTTCCGCCGCGGCGCCGGTCGTCCCCACCGCCGCGCAGCGCCGTGCCACCGCTCGGATTGTTCTCCGAGGGTGGAAAGCGCTGGGCGGCGACGCTCCTCAAAGGCGCGTAACCTCGCGCACGCGGCGCGAGGCGACACTTTCCCCATTATGCGCGCAATTAAAAAGAGAGCGCCACTCGAAGCGAGAGACAGACGCGCGGTCGCTCGGCTGGCGTTAGCATTCCGCGCTGCAGCCGATGCATTTTTCATCGACCTACTGCTACCTGCGCACCGCGCGTCCTGTGACGGAGATTAATGCGCAGCGCTGCCCGTCACAAAAAAAAGGGCAAACCAGAAGAGCCCACGCAATACAATGAGCATAACCAGAAAAGAAAATAAACGAAACAAATATATACATAACGCATTGTTGAACGGGCAGAATTTGAAACTAGAATGGGCGAACGAAATGACTTTCTGAGGAGTGGTTGAGACTGTGGAAATTTGGCGTCCGCATTCGGCACGTTGCCTCGTGACTTGAAACATTCGAAATTCAAATAATTTCAACAGTCATTCAGTAATCATTGTGGAAATGCAGCCAACAGTGAAAAAGCGAACTTACATTGCTCATAAATACTACTGAAGGTGATGTATAGCTCATGAATAGTTGTCTATTTGAATATCACATGAAAATATACTATGCGACATCTACTGTGGGAATTTCCATCACCACCTACATAATTGGATTTTCATTTTTTTTAAACGAGGGAAGCAACGACTAACCACCATCTATATTTCCTCACCACATCCCACGTCCTATTCCATAGTCCTCTGAAGCCAGGAATACGTTCTTCGCATTCGGCTGCCATGATTCCCAAAGAATACTGCACTGGCAGAAGATGAAGAAAGGGAAGAGCAGGCAGTAGCAAGAAACGTAGAAAGCTAACAATAAAAGATGGGGAAGGGACGAATCTTCTTCATCCACCTCTTCGCAGCCGCGGCTTCTCACGCCGGCAGCGGCCGTCCACGCGTCAGAGCGGGGGTGCGTAATCCGGGCCGCGAGCGGAGGACTTGTTGATCCGCGAACGGAGTCACCCCGAATGCCACGCATCCGGGGTGACTAAAATAAGCTAAATAAATTGAGTAAAATTACAACAAAAATTGGAGTATCGTATTGTCTTACTCCCTTGCACCTAACTACTGCGTTCGACCGTATTTCAGATCGCAGAAAAACTATCGCAAATAATAACATCCGCCGGCCCCGCTGACAGGCTTCGGCTGCCGCGCGAGTCAGAACGTACTGGAGGAGGGGGGCGCAGTTCGGATATACTAGGTATTTCTTTTATTTATAATTTTAAAAAATTGTTAGAATTATTTTTTAAATGTTAGCTAAAAATGTTCGTTAAATTTGAAAAGTGTATTACAAAAGGAATACTCCTTAGAGTGTGAAACTAAATATGAAATAAATAAATTGATAAGACGACTAAAATAAGCTAAATAAATTGAGCAAATTACAACAAAAATTGGAGTATCGTATTGGCTTACTCTCTTGCACCTAACTACTGCGTTCGACCAACGTAAAACACCCCCTTAACGTATTTCAGATCGTAGAAAAACTATCGCAAATAATAATTCACTCACAATTGAATCTATATTGAAGATTTCTTATCAATACACTTCTAGACTACCCTACACATGAATGTATAGTTTCAATTTTACTGCTACCGAAGCTTCGCTAAGAATCGAAAATGCAGTATCCATTATTTATACTTTGTCGTATATTAATATAGTACTTTTTAATAAAACATGCTGTTTTCATATTCTGCAATATTCTAATCTGCAAGTACTAGTAGAAGGTTTCATAAGGATATTGAATGTATTACCATGCAAAAACTTGAAACAGCATACAAATTCTACGCAATCTATCCCTCTCACATCAAAATATCTTTCGGTATTAATAAAAACATATTTCATATAAATGTCCTCACAGATTAATACATAATATTTTCTGCTAAATTACACCGATATGTGTTTCATTTGCCCGTGCACTGCCCTCTTAAAGCGATTCATCTTCGCGTATAATGTCACAACATCCAAAATCCCATACACAGACCATGCTAAGGTTTTACACTACTGGTCCACTTGCCAGCGGCAACGACAAATCTCGACCAGCCGGGCGCACACATGCTCAGGCGAATGAAGCGGTGAGGGGGTGAGCGGGGATGGTAGTAGGCGAGTGATGACACAAGGAAATGATGGGATGACACGGTGGGAGGTGGAATGAGGGGAGGGAGCGGTTGAAGGGGGAGAGGTGAGGCGAGGAAGAGGGGCGTGGCCAGGCCCTCTACTGCCTCTCGTGTTTCAATTCGCACAACAAACCGCCTCCGGGCGGCGTATCCCATTGCAGTGGCCGCTGCCGGGGAGGGATTGCGGGACAAGAACGGGGCACTCGCCGCGCGGTCTCTCCAATTACTCGCAACTCGTTGGGGCGACAAAACAAATAACACAAACGAATTCGCTGTAATGCCGCGCATCATCTCCACAATAACTCCATTTCGCAAGTGCCAACTTTTTCCATCACCTCGTGATATTCAATAAAATACTTCGGGAAATGAAAGAATTTAAAATATTTTTTCTGTAGACACAAATGTAATCAACAGATGAAATTTAAAACTGATGCGAATAAAGCAGTAAGTCGAAAAATAGATGTATCTTCGAGATATTTAAAACTGAACAATACGTATCTACCATAATCCGAAGATGTAATTATCGCTTCTCGACCACGATTCTCTGGGTCTTCGTACACAGACACTTTATGCTATACATACGCTTTCAAGAAATCCAAGGACAAAGTAAAACAAGACAGTGCAAAAGAAAGACGTTGGAAATCGGGTTTATAAACACACGCGCGCGCGCACACACACAATGCGAAGCTGTGGGAACGTCGTGGCTCTAAGTAGTGACGGCCATGGAGGAAAAGGCGACGCCATGAAACACCCGGCTGTACAGAAAACTGCGCTCGACCAAAATAAGCGAGCCCACACGTCGGGCGATCTCTGATGGTGGTCGTACAGGAGACGAGATGGCAGAAAAAGCATCGGAGAATGCGAAGTCTATAACATGCGAAGCCAAGATAACATGGAAATAATGTGGTGAGAGTATTCTAATTAGAGCGAGTTCGGTCCTTTCTTGACACGAGTAACATCTTCGAAAAAAATTGTTCCTCCAGGTTTGTGTGTTTTTTCGGAGAGGTCTCGCGGAAGTTATCCGCGTTGCCGGGTCATTTATTGTATTTACGTACGACAAGTATTTATTTCACAGTAAAAGAAATGAATTACAATTACAGTGTAAAATGAAATATATTTCATATACAACCCCGCCTCGCTCCAATCTCCCTCCGTATCTTTTCGAGCATCAATTACTCGGAGTCTACAGGCGCTATTGGATTGCATCAAAATGCAATTATTAGAAAATTGTATGACCTCTCAGAAATTTCCAATCCACTTCGGTGGATGTCCTCAATATTTCAAAAAGATATTCGCGAAAACCTGGTAGAATGAGCACTGAAAATATGTTCAAAGGTTGAGGTAGAGAACGAGGGTAGATTTTACGCTATTTCTTGCAGACAGTAACTTCTCTTTTAAAGGTAAAGAGTATAAAATTGTATTAAGATCGGAATAAAGCTGAAGATTTGTGAATAAAATAATGTTCTTGTTTGTAATAGAAACGAAACATGAAAAAATAGGCTACATTATTCCCCACAAAATTCTCTACTTTTTACAGAAAACCCCATTGAAATCAATTTGCCCGGTTCCGAGATAAGCCTGGACAAAAAAAATCGTAAAATCTATGGACTTTTGTCTTTTGAATAACTATATAATCATTAAGGTGCGCATTGTTTGCCTATTTGCCGACTTTTAACCTTCAATTCAAAACGCAGTATTTTAGGTTACTTATTCATTTTAAAGCATTAGGTGTATTAAAATATAATACCACTAATACCTCAAAATGAATAAGTAACCTAAAATACTGCGTTTTTAGTTGAAGGTTAAAAATCGGCAAATAGGCAAAAATCCGCAGCTTAATAATCATAACAAAAGGACCGTTCTTTTGAAATCACAGACAGACAATTACATTTTATTAATGATGATTCACTCTCAGCTTCCCAGACCCAAGCTACTAGGTGGTAGTTTAATGATAAAGCCAAGGAGAAACGGGGAAGTAGGACTTTCCCTCTACATTGAGCACAGCCATTGGCGTCTGACGTCTCATTAGCCATGGCCTGTCAATTGAGTTACGACGTTTCTGCTGCTGATTCGGCGTCCACCAAGATAACAAACGTAAGTACAGGCGCGTCTCTTTTGAGCGTGGCTAAGCACCCGGTTTGCTCGTGGCAACCGACTCTTCTCCGACTGAAGCAACGAAGCAAAGAAGCAAGAAAATTACTTTAACTAGAGGTTTGTATGGGAATTCGTTGTTTGTTAAACTCCTCCGTTAAATGTTGTTTTCTCATCGATCTGCTACTCACCGTATTAGTTGGCTTTGTTTGAAAGCTCTATGTTAATCGTGAGGCGCGGACGATGTATCTGAACGCAGCTCACTCCCAAATTCGTTAATGTTTTTCCTTTCCGCCTGGGGCCCTTCCGAACGCTCCGGCGGGAGCAGCAAAGGCCTCTCCGCGGCGGCAGCAGCCGATCGCAGCGACGATGTGCAAGGCAGCAAGGAGAGGAGACACGAATTGACGAAAGTTACCTTCCAAACGCCCAGACAGTCGGGCAGATATCAGTGCGAATGTGATATCAGTGCGAATACGGAGCCCGTATGCTTGTAGAAATTTTAAATCGGAGGTAAGCGAAGGTTTACCGAGCGAAGTGGCTCACTGCCTAGTGTGCTGACTTCGCAGTCGGGAGATCAGGATTCGAGCCCCGGGGCGGCCAGCCTGACCGGGGTTTTTCGTGGTTTCCCTCGATAATATGCCGAATATTGGGATGGTTCAAAAATACCGCGGTCACCCCCCCCCACCTCCACATCCACCATCATCCTAGTCCTTTCACCCCTCATCATTATCCTATCACTTCATTCATTACCATCCAGGAAAGCAACGGGAAACTATCCTGATTATATCATCCCAAGAAAACCCATTATGAAATGCTGTGGAGTCATCTAGATGGGTCACCTAATTTCCGTCTATGGAAGAACAGGACCGAACAAGGAAAGCGAAGGTTTACAGGAAAATCTTGAAGCTAGATCCAAAATACCCGTATTCCAACCGATGGGTACGAGGAACGACATGCTTCCCGCTTTCGGTCGCCTCCTGTCACCGAGAGGCGGCCCGCGCCCGCGAGCTGCTGCCTCGCCGCGCCGCATCGTCTCCTCGAGAGCAATGGCCGCGGCAGCTGCGCCTTTTTCCTTGCGGGCGGCGGTGGGCGGTGGGCGACAGCCAAGTGGGGCGCCCGGCCGGGCGGGGAGGGCGACGTCGAGCGACCCGGGCCTAGGGCACGCGGCGCCGCACATCGCCCGCTCGTCCGCTCGCCCGCCTCGCGCGGGGCTATTAATAAACGCTCGCTACACTGCCACTGCGCGCGGACCCGCGCAACCGCCGCACGCGAAACCAGGCCTCTTGTTACACCAACAACAAAAAGAATGAAGTAACGCAGGACACAGCGGATTCAGGACATTCACAAGACTACACAGTTACTATATTCTACAAACTTTTTTTCCGGAATGTTGTACTTTTATTTTACGTTTTAGAATATAACTTTGAATCCTTCAAACCTCAAGTAACAACAAAATTGTTCATAGTTAGTCCATTTTCTTGACGTTCGGATTAACCTAGTTGTTACAACCACACAAAATAACCGGTAACAATTAATACTGTTGATATAAATATCGATAATTATATTCGGAATTACTACCGCGATTTTGTCACCAGCGTTGCGCACGGATGGGACCACGCTGCAAGCATATCAGCAAATTGAAAAATAATTATAGCAAAGATATTCTCATTTTTATGTATTAGTATTTTACTAATATTTCTTTTAGATTTGATACAAATGATATTCAAGTTAATTCTCATCTAAACACTCATGATACATTTAGGGGAAATTTAAATCTCATCAGAATTAAATTTTTAATTAATTTCATTACGCGTTTGCCGAATATCCATTCTGAACGTAATGCTGCGAGTCGAAGTGGAATTATTACAATCTTTTTAATTCGCCGTACATTTCTTGCACCTAGGTCTCACTCCCACAGCTTGTTATTTATTCAAAACAAAAAGGTTCTATAAATGCAACTGTTATTTACGAGTCGGCAGCCCTACTGATTCACATCGTTCTATTACTTTGATTGCCTTGCAGTACCCAATTGTTTTACGTGAGAACGTTCTTTGTGATACGCATTCGGCAACGTACACTTTGCCGTCCGCGTACCTAAAACAAAGCTTTCCAATCAATAAACACCGAAGGTGAGCACTATTACTTTCCAAGCACGAGTGCTAATGTTAGTCGCTATGAATCGCAACTAAGCTTCCGTCGATGAAAACATTCAACGGAACATTACCCCAATTGTGACATGGAAGAACGTGGGGTTACAGTATTTCATGTATGTGTGAAGTGATAGGCATAATTTAATATTATTTAAACATTCAAACAAATTATTATGTATCTACTAGTAATGTTTTCTTCGATGATACAAGATGATTACGTTTAATAATAGTAAAGTTCTAAATAAATGTAGAAAATTGAGACACGACAGGCAATTTCATTTGATATTACTTAAATTATTTAAATTAAAATTTTAGGTCACTAATCTATTACAATATTGTTCGTGTAAAACGTAGAATGAATAACAAAATGACGAGTAATAATTCAAGCTACCGAGCACGCCAAGAAAAACAAATAAAACACTGCTGTTGTCACAAGCGATAAATGAGCCGAAAGCAAAGACGTGCACTAACAACGCCGTGTGTTTCTGGAGAGGAAAAGAGAACAAAACAATATTTCGTCCCGTTGTCCAGAATGCACTCGTTGTGCGAGCGTCGCTGCAGGAAGCCGCTACGCAGGAGTAACGAGGCGAGACGCGCCGCCAGCCGTCCCGGCACTCGCGGCACAAAAGCGCCGGGGAACGAATTAGACATTCTCCACGACTTGTCAACTAAAGATGACAGCGTCACGACCTGCCCTTGGCCCACAACCAGCAGAGGCACGAGTGACCGCAAACTGCACAAGCCTATGCGGTACAATAAGCAAACTCCTTAAAATAGTATAAAATAATAGCATGGCAATTAAGTAAACTTTAAAAAAATATTCACTGAAACTACGGCAATATTCAAATATGAATTTCAATTCAATTTTTTAAAAAAATGACTAACACTCCCTGGTTCGTGAGCAATTCTCAATTACGAAAAGGTCTGGGAACCAAACAATGTATTTTTCCATATAATACTAAATGCAACGCTATTCAACTATCATTAGCAATTCTATTTGCCTATCAATTTCCAATCCTACGTGCAAAAATTTAAAAACAAAGATGTAAATCCACGCATTAAAAAGAAATTCCCACGCGGAGCAGTAACCTAACAGCGATAATTCCCTAAAAACCACATTTCCTCTCCCTCAACTAAAACTAAGCAAACAAATACGTTAACTATATCACTAAAGGCATAAGCAGGACCTACATGACCGGTGACCTGCGTTTAAACTATTCTCAAATGTTCTTTCCTCTTTACTGTACTATGCACATGCAAAACCTTTGAGCTGAATAGTTTGAATAAAAACACACACACTCTGAAGTTTAACATTCGAAGAAAGCGCTGAGAATGTCTGACACAACCATAGAGCCAAAGCCCACGAAAATGATTTCTTCCTTTCAAGTTGATTGCGAGTGCTTACTGCAAAAGTTCCGCTACTCCTGGAGTATATGATGTGATGAGTTATGTAGGCCAGAATGATTTCACCAGTGAATAATTGCTTCGGCGAACGACATTTCACTTCTCTTTCCCACTATATTACGCAAACTGATCACGTACGTCTACCATCGAACAACTTCGCAGAAGGCATATCACATACTACAGATCGTTGATTTGCACGAGACCTACTAATAACCGAACTGTCCATGGAAGAGCTTTTAAGGATTACTGCGACCTTGTATTGCTGACTTAACTCATGAATAAATCACTCTTGAGTCATGGGAGATAGAAAGCTAGTAACTAGCAATGAACCAAATAAGCAAACGTAATTAAAGATTAGTGTTATTATTCCTTAACCACGCAATTGTGTTGTGAGCAAGAACCGTTCGAAGTCACTAGCAGAACACTAAGAACGAGTCTCATGGTTATAAAGTTTGTTCAGAGCCGCACCCCTGACTCAGCAGTTCTTTTAGTGAAGTGTTAATTCGCATCCATTAATGTACTTCGTGTAAGTATAACTTGCTCTTTTTTTCCGAATGTAATACGAAAACCTGAAATATACAATTGTCATCCTGTTTTCTTCAATACACAGAAAATGTTAATATTTCCGCCCTTTCATGACTTTCCTTCCAAAATTATAGCACAGAACAACAGGTTCGTCAATGAAACATCCCAAGTGTTAATTAATAATACAAAAGACTTTTACAAAAATTCGTACAACTATCGTGTAAATTGACAATTCCGGGTCCAACATTATTGCGATATGCGAAGGCCCTTTTGTACCCCAACGAGAAATTAAAATATATTCCCTCCGGAAATGCATTTATCGCATTACCTCTAACAGATATCGAAACATCTGACGGCTTTCTGGATTAGGTTAATTAACGTGGCGATATAACAAGCACGCGCCTCACTCCCAGCGCGCTCTGCACACAAATCCACAGGGCGCTCATCGATGGAAGCACGCGTGTGTGGGGTTCTGTTTACATACTCCAATAAAACACATCAAACCTATCACCCGTGTGGCCTTCGAGCCAGAAATATTGCAAGTATGTTTTTTATAAACCAAGAATATCCGAAATATAGTAACATTGCAAATAAGTTAGCATTAACCCAATTTCTCATTGTTTGTTAATTCTTAGGTATTTACTATTTTTATAACTCACAATATCAGGATACGTAAACAATGGCTGTGTTTCCTTAATGAAAGCATTCGGAATGGATTAGTTCTACAAAACAACTGTCCTCCTCTAAGCATCGTGATACAAGAATTGTTGACAATTCAGAATAATATACAAATAATTAAGATATAATAAAATAAACCATGGAAATATTCAAGGTGGCTTGTGAAGGTCCGCAAACGTTTTTGAGCATTTGTACTGGTCCTGGTTCGATCTGCATAGAGCAAACACCTCGGGAAGCAACTTCATTGGAAAGAAAAAGAAGACGGTGCAGAAAAAAAGGAGAAGAAAGAGGAGAGGAAGATAAAGAGAGAGCGAAAAATCTTTATAGTATTCATTTCTTCAAAGACCGCTAGACGACTGGAAGTGGTGTGTGTTACAAAATGAGAACAGTGGGCAGTGATTCCGCTCGCTGTCAATCAGCAGGCGACCAACCGGGTTCCGAGCACGCTCCGAGGACTCCAGTGATCTGGGGCTGGCGTTCCGGCGCCTGACTCCTGCAACGCCGGGGACTGAACCGGTCAACGGTGGCGGCGGAAAAAAACTACAAAAACCATTATCATTTTAAATACTACTAAACACGAATTTGCTTTGCAAAATTACGAGAGTGAGTAAATAAGAATTGTCACTTTCGTTTTAATCGTCTGCACGTCGACTGTACAGGTCTGTGCACTTACCAACCTTAAGACGACATCGTTCGCTTGGCTTAGTAATAGTTTCTGCTTTATCACCTAATTAATATTCGATTGAGTTGTTGCAACGTAATTACACTCCGTTTGCATAAAAAAAGTAGCGGCTTTCCTAACAAAAGCTAAAATGTTTAGAAGACTTTCAGTAAAATGTGGGTGCAATGAGCTTGCAGGATGAGAAAAGAGTAAGATGTCCAACCTCAACCAATACTGTTACCAATATTGAGCAAGTCCGTGGCCTGATTCTGAATAACCGATGAGTAACTACTGATGAAGCGGCAAACCATATTCCTGTCAGTCAGATTCTGTATATAACGCAGATATGGATTGTAAAAAGACATTCTTTTGTGTCAAGATAAAGCGCATCCACAGTCGCCGCCAAAGCTCTTCAGAATCTGTATTACGAGGTGTCAGAGCAACCCGGATACTGTTCCGATATTGTCACGCCTGCCATGTGCTCGGTCCACTTAAGAATGCTTTAACAGGCCAAACAAAGTATTTGCTTGCAACCTATAAGTGAGAAAGCAATGCACATATGGCTTTCTGCTCAATCGAAAATTATTTTTCCCGCGAGTATCTGAGAGCCGGTGCTATGATGGACCAAGTGAAAAGGGTGGTGGAAGTTAAAATTTGTTTTCAATATAGTAGCTCTTGTGGTGCTCTTGCCTTTTGGAATGATACGTCGGCCTATACACTAAAATTTATAATACAACTTCAATTATTAAAAAAAGCAAACTAAAACTTTCATCACCTTGATACAGATAAACCATCTTTGACGATTTAGTGATGCATTTACAATGTTGTTATTATCAAATTAGAATTTTTTAATGTTAAATATGAACATTTTGCAAGAATAACACTGAAACTGCCTGCTCACATAATATTTCGTGTGGAATTGCGAAGAGCGAGCGCGAGATCCGAGTGGCTTATGTGGCGGCGCGCGGAGGGACGCGGAAGGCGATGCGGGTCAGGCCGGCTGACGTCACATGGCAACGCGCGCCGCCGCCGCCGCCGCCGCCGTCGCTGCTGCAGAGACCGCGCGCGCAGCTGAAACCGGGCGGTGGCGACGAGAACACTTTCGCCGGCGAAGAGAGTGAGAGAGAGAGGGAGGGACCCGCTGCTGGCATGCCGGCGACTCCTACACACACTCATTCACACACTCATTCACTCGCTCATCAAACTGCATCGGGGTCAACTTCAAGATTGAGCTCCTACACGACGATAACACAAACCGTTATTCATGGTGTCAAAGACGTACTGAGTGGAATTGTCCAAGGAAGCATTCGCCTGGGGATCGCCATCATGTCAAGCACTCCAGAGCACACTTCGCACACAGTGAGCTGTTTCTTGCACGTAGACAACTTTTTGTCTTCTCTCTTATTAAACGAAATCTGTGGCCACGGGGTAAAGTTCTTAAGTCAAAAATCTTGGTTTGAAGAAAACAAGGGCTAAATTATTGAGCCAAGCTGGATCCATTCTGGATCCAAGCTTTTTCGACTTCCCTCGAAGTTTTGCCGTTGTGTTCCGATTATTTGCTGTCTGGTTGTGTAATACCGCGACACGCTGCTTGAGTGAAGCTTATCCCATCCCAACACTTCCACCTTCATCACGAACTAGCATCTGGGACCACTCAGCCTACAGCTTCTCCACGCTCACATATATAAACCAAATTCTGCACCACCGAGCCAGAGAAGCACAAACAAAATGAGACAGATACGCACTCACAGAAAGAAAAATACATCTCACAAAGAGATGAAGCTAAATAAATGTGGAACAAAAATAAAATGTACCATGCAGTACATTTCCGACGACCCAAGTGAAACACGTAGAAAGAAAGATTGAAACAGGATAATAAGTGGTAAAGAACGTTCGCAAAATTCACCCAAAAATATGACAAGATACTCGTTACAAAACAAAAGGAATGAAAACTCCATTTAATGAATAAGAAAGACTCGCAAAAGAAGCCAAAAGTAAAATTTAAAGGGAAAAAATAGCACTTAAGAGTCGCAAAAACAGCAGGGTTAACATCGACATTTCCTGTAGCGATGTCGGCCATGTCCGAGAAGTGAAGAGTTTACATAACAGAACAAATAAGAAAGAATGGAAGAGCAGCGAGGTAAAAAACTGGAGAAGCTTAGAGAGAATCATGCGCAGCGCAACAGAGATCACTTGCTGCACACACAACCAAGTCGGAAAACAAAGAAAAACTTAAAATAAGAATTAAAGACGACGGCAATGAACTTTGTACGATAACAGGGAAAGAGGAATGCCTAGGTAACGTTATATGTGGCGGCAGCAGAGACCGCCTTAGAGTTGCCGATTCGCCGATAACAATAGCAGCCCAACGGGCGCGCCGAAGGAGTGTGGGCCGCGAGCTCGAGGCATGCGTGGGCGAAGCAACGCGCGAAGCGGCGCGACGCTTCGGTTCAACTCAAGGTCTTCGAACTCGCAGCGATGCTCCAGTCACAGAGAAAGCACTGTCATATCATCCCTTTACGCTCCGGTGAGCTCTGTGGAATGGAAAGGCAAGTACAAGGGACGAACATCTAGATCTCCTTTACAGCACTGAATATTATAATCCGAGACAGAGGACGTTGGAGCTTGCAGTCGTAGCTAAGAGCTCCCAACTGAAGCGACCGAGAGGCCCTGCTCCAGTCCCTCAAGTGAAAGATTGTCGTCGCAAGCTAAGTGGGAGGAATGCACGATGCCACAACATGGATGACGATTCCTGATGCCTGACATTGTGATGATTTTTTTTCTTTAAACTTCTTTTATTTATTTATTTATTTATTTACGTCAAAAAAACAGTTAAAAACTGCGTATGACGATTTTATTCGTCCTCGATTTTCTTCGATCACTTCCAGGCGGAAGCCGAAGTACCATAATATACACCCTAGCTCCCCCACCCCTCTACGTCTTTGAACGGAGCAGCGACACGCAACGGGTCGAAATATTTGAAGGAGAAAATGAACAAGACAGTGACAAAGACGAAGAACGTTTACGTGCATGAAAAACTGCAATTACCACATTTTTTTGGAGGCGCTCCAGCAAGGTTTCCAGTAGGAATTTGCAGTCGACGAGGAGCACACATTTCGAAGTGAACTATTTATAACAAATGTGTTTTTCAATTACACCGCAAACATCATGTCATGCCTTAAAACCCGCGCCGTGGGCCAAATGGCACCCCGTGGCCAGCCTGCGCCGCCGAGGGCGCACTCGGCGGCGGCGCGGCGGCGCGGCGCGCGACGTGGGCGCGCAGTGGGTGGAAACGACGCCAAGGCACGCCCCAGGGCGCAGTGTCTCTGACATCACACGAAGCAACCGTCAGGAAATGTGCAAGTTTTTACACTTTTATTACAAACACAACATTAAAACTAAAACATACTAACAAATGCTCCTTTAGTTTCATTTCAATTCATGATTGGAGATGTTCAAATGTCACTTGTAGCAACATTACGCACAGTATGAAGTGCATTACAAAAGTCGACACTTCATTACATACTAACTTGCCTTATAAAATCCATTCGCAAAGAACTTTTTTGTTTATATGTATCAGTCTATTGAATACATCACCCCCAGAGCAAGAGAAACTAGAATGCTGATAAAACACTTATTTTCTCACTCTTCACGTGCCAAAAAATCTGTTTGTGTCAATGTTAAATATCTTTTTTTTTTATTATTTTCATGGTCAAATCATGAACTATGAACGGACACTCCTTATTCAAGTGTAATGCAGCTATAATTCTGGAGTGAGCGACTGTGGATGGTGTAGAAAGACAGCTCCCAGCTAATAACTCAATTAACATATTCACCCGAAGTTGTAGTTATTTTCCGAGAGAGAGAAGGTCTGACATTAACCATTCAGACACGTTTGACGTCATTTCTCTCTCCTTTTTAATATTAAGTGAATAATTATTAGACCTATTAATATTATTATTATAGCTTTTAATTAGTATAATTTTATATTTCAAGGCATGATAATCAATAATAACCATGAGAGCATTTCAAATTTCGGATAAATATATCCATCTGGAAATTTTCAATATACGAATGGCATTTAAAAAGATAATTCCACAATTGAAATTACATACAAAAGAGAACAAAAATACATCAAACATTAATTTTATAATGAAACTTGCGCTTTCAGTGCACCCCACCTTCTTTGACTGCACAATGGATCGCAGCGGCAAAGAGAAAGAAGTAAGAAACATCGGATACAAAATGGAAAAATTTAGATGCGGGCCTTACGACTGTCACATGCAAAATCACATTGACAAATACTTCTTCACCGCTTCCAACACGTTCTACCTTTCGGCCCACGTCCGACCAGCGCGCGGCAGCCGAGGCTTATTTGCATAGCGATCCACGCACTCGCGGCTGCCAACGGTCGACGCGACGGGCCGGGAGGGGGGGGCGGCAGGCGAGGTGTGGAAACAAAGGCCGGCGCGCGGACGAACGGTGGCGGCGGGGGCGGCAGAAATCGGGTGCTCGTGGAGCACGTACGACGTTAGATTCGATTTCTGGATCGATTCGAACGACATCCGTTTACACAGTCACTACAAGGGAAAAAGACGCGGAATTGGAAACAATGCTTGTCGGGTGATATGTGGAGAATATGTTGCCCGCGCGAGCGCATCCTATAGAGTCATTGTTCGCTTCTCATATGGCCAGCAGACTATGCAATTACAGATTGGTCTCGGAATTCAATGCAATTCAATCTTGGACGCGCGCATCAAATGAAATACAAGACTAATGTATTTGAGGCACACTCAATTTACAGAGATGAGAGTCCCTTATGAAATAAAGATTGTTCGTAGTTATTTAGCCTTTACTTCATTTGAATTCATAGCATATAAATGTATTTGTTTGAACACATTTATATTTACACAGTCTACAATTTATAATTAGTTTTGTTTTTACGAACATCATAATCTTTTAGAATTTGTGAACCATTTAGAAAAACTTTTTTGATTATCTATAAAATATGATTACGTAAGGTTCATACGTTTAAACAATCATTTAAATACAAAAATACACATTACTCAATTATTAATACTCTTTTATTATCTTGTTACATAATGCTGTAGTAGCCTGGGTTTACACTCCTCTTCAATCATCCAAAATTATTAATTTTTTTACGATAAATATACGAATAGGTGATGCACGACGACAGTATTTGCTGTATTTTATAGGATCGAGTATTACACATTATGCAGGTGACATTCTGAAAACGGAATATCTAACAAAAGCTACGCATTGTGCAGACACATTGTAGAGTGAGATTTTAAAGTAATTACAAAACATACGACAACAATATCAATAACGTGAATAAAAGATTATTTAAGGAAGTGGCCGACCAGCAAAAAGGCGAATAGTCATGCAATAAAACCTTAAAAAAAGGCATGCATGATTGAAGACAAAATCTAGACACGAAAGAAATCAATTCATCAAACGGTTGGAAATAGTAGGTTGCATAACAGGTACGTAATCTAACGGGTTTCAATTTCTGAAGCAAGAAGCGTCATACGTAGTCCATTAGAAGATCGCCGTAAAGGCAACGTGCAGCAATTTCACGCATGCACGCGTTAATAAAACGCCCAACGAGAAAGTACACATGTTGATAATTATGAATCCCACTATACTAGAGGAATTCTGTAATCCGAGAACATGTTTGACGTAGAAATCTCAATAGCTACATGCAGGTGTTGAAAAATCCGACTACCTGAAATTTCCTGACATTTTCAGGTCTGCTAAAAATGCACGACTCCATCGATAAAGAAAAAATACGTACATTGCAACTTAATATTACCAAAAATTTCAAGGTTCATTAACAACATGTATCAGAAATTAAATAAATACAAAAATTTATTTCAAACATCTCAAAGAAATTACTTAAATATATCAAGGTGAATTAATAACTATAAAATTACGTATTTCTATTTTATGCTCCTAAGTTGAAGACGAGCCAATTTTATTTCCCATGAACTTTATTTCCCCAATAACTATTTTCAAAACTCATCAAGAATTCTGGAACTCTTCCTCCACGACTCAGAACTCATCCCCCCCGAGATCCAGGAGACTGGAAAAGTATTCAGGCCGGGTTTGCACAGTTCCAAGAATCAGGAGCCAGTAAATTACTGTATAAATTATATCATTAACCGCGCCTCCTCAATAATATTTATTTTTCTCAAACTTTTGGAATAATTTTATTCTGTAACTAGTGTTGCACAATATAATTAATTTTTTCCCCTGTTTAACTCAAAATTTCCTAACTTGTACAATAAAAAATAACAAAGTCCGCTGACACCCTGCAATAGAAAGCTCTGATACTTTTCGACCATTAGCTCTGTTTCATGTAGAACATGAATTTATCCCTGGCATTAGGCGGCCTCGTTCGGTTAGTTGACTTTCCAGTCGGCTGGACATCGTTACATTCCAAGAGAACGAGGTCAGGTAAAAAGGATGGTGCATCCGGTGGCATCGACATCGTACCTTTCGTTCGAAACCTAACTGAACTTTCGCCAGTGTTTTCTTCTCGCTTTATTCCAAGAAGTGCTGCATTCTTTCATACTCTTTACTTCTTCGCGGCGAGAGCATTAAAGAACGATGCCGTACATAATTTCTAGTGAAACAAATTATACTCTAAGGCAAATATCCTGGCGATGTTAACAGGGGCAAACTTTCACGGTTGGACCTTTGTATATTCTTTTAACTACAAGCTCCGAGATTACATACCGTACACGTAGAGTCTGTGAGCACCAAGTGATCTCGCACATTCTTGCCCCGCGAAACTCCTGAGAATCTTTTCCGCCAATGGTTCTTCCAACTACTCATGCCATGCTCTAAAATTTCATATCCTTTCATGCCACCCCAAGTTTACACGAGACAAGAAAAACAAAGTAACGAAACTTCAAAGGATGAAATACAACGCAATATTAATTCCAGAGCTATGAACTTCGGAGAGACAATATTTACACATTCCGCAATCTTCAGCAAGTTATACACAAACACGCAGAGAGATAGAATACTCGTATACAAGTGTAGCATTTGACATATCAGATACTCTGAAGGAAAGAGTAATGAATGCATAAAAGTGTAACATTTTTACATTAAACGTATCTCCCTATCAATTATACAATCTGTGATTACGCTTTGTTATTATTTTATTAGGTGGCAGTCCGAGTTATTCTTTACTGTGTGTCTTTTGTAGGTTGCCATCGTTAAATTGCGAGCTTTTACGTGCATGTAAGTCAGGGGTAAGGATAGGACAAGGAAGAGAAAGGAAAGATCGCGCGCTGTTTGTTACAGTACTGCTTTGGCATTCGCCTGGTGTTGATCGGAGAAACCAGTCGGAAAATTATTGATCAGAGCAACCGGCCTGTGGAATTCTTCTTAATACCGCGGCTGAATTCGACTACTTCTCATGGAGAAGTCACTTATATTAAAAATGTATATTTCTTGGATACATTGATAATTGGAGAAATTGTATTTTCTTAAACTAGGAAGGAGACTGTATTATTTACCTCATGTGATGTTTAAGTGTGTATTTTATTTTTTCTGGGATGTAATAAACCGAATGATAATGCACGTAGGTGTTTTCACACTATTGCTTCATGCAAGGAATAAGAATCAAGGATTCAATAAGCGTAATCGAAATTGAATAGAAAAAGAGATGTTTCTTTAGAAAAGTGACCATGTTTGCATTTCAATATTTTTCGCTGACAATAGTCGCGGCACTAAATAAAGCGGGTTCCAACCCTTCTGGGTGAAAACCGTGCAAGTTAAGATATCTGATTCGGATCTTCGTTGAGGCTGGGCGTCACCACGCAGCACAAGGGGCCGCTGGCTGCTCGCGGGCTGTAACAGGGCGAAAGGCGACGCTGGGCAGACAGTGATGATTAAGAAACATTTATTGATGGAAAAGTCCTTTGATGGAAAAGTCCACTGAGTGAGTGGCAGTGATAGGCGTCTCATTGAAATTGAGCAGCGCATACGCGTTAGAATCGAAAGCCAAGTGCGATAGACGCACCTCTGGGCCGCAGAGTCGCGGCGAGCGAGGGCAAAGGGCCGAGGGGCAGCCGCCGCACGGGGGCGGTGAAGGAGCCGTCGACAGGTGGACGGACGGGTGCGGGCGAGGAGGGGGCGACCGCCCCAGAGCCGGTTCGCGCGTCCGCTCCTCGGCCGGCGACTCGTTCGCCCGGGGCGGACCCGACCCGTAACGCATGTTAATTTGGGCATTCCGCACAACCGCAAGCCAGGAATAGACGCTGGACGCTGCTCAATGCACAGACTCGTGAATCATGTACAGATAACGCAATACCTACCGGTTTTGTATTGCAGTCTAAATACTACACGCCCTATTTTGTTACAGCTTAAGATGCACAATATCACACAAAATACTACCGTGCTGGTACCAAACATAAAAAGAATGATTTAATAAAATTCGAAACACTGGTTTTCGGCCACAGACTTTTATTATCTTCCAGTAATTTTTTGTACACATATTTCACACAATTTCCTACTTTGCAAGTTTGCTACGTATATGGATTTTCAACACGTTTAGAATCCACTATGTTTACAAAGAAGCACACTTATTACGCCACACAAAAAAATGGAGTCGTTATGTAAATAGCAGTCGACCTGAATTCGCAAAACTTCAGCTCCAACAGTAATTTCACAAATACAAAATATTTGTATTTACATAGAAGCACTTCAAAAACATTTTCAGAGTCCAGAACAAAGCTTATGAATAATAATGTCACGTAACAAATGCCACTTAATGAATAATAATTAGACTTCCTCCGAGGTATATATGATCGAAGAACATGGGTGCAAAAGATCTCACTCATATGTGTCCCACACTCATTCCATGCCATTTCCCTACTGCAGACCGCACAGATGTGTTTATGCACTCCGGCCCGTATATTATACACTCTTCTGTTTCTGAGCGCTTGCGAGCTTTTCTACGTTAATGTACGCCCCACCGCACGGTCACATTTATAAATTTTACGAACTCGCTGTTCCAAGCGACGATTTAGTACAGCGCTATATATTCCTCAGGGAAACCCACATAAAAACATTCTCGATTTGTGTTTTCGCATAAATTTTGACTTTCCATTATCCTTGCAAAATTCAATAAAGTTTGAGTAAATGTCGTTTCGGTAGTACGTTGCTTCAGCAATGCATAAACTGTACGAAACGCATTTCACACAAAAAAAATTTTTTCTAACTTCAACATAAGTTTTCAAACAATGCCGTCGTTACTATGGACTTGGTCATTATTGTACACGCCTACAGTCTCTTGAAAATTTAAAAACAAATTTGCAAATTTCTATTATTAAGTTTCCATATTTTCTCGTGATATGAGATATGAGTGCGTATATGAGTGTGTATACAAATTTGTGAGTGATGAAAAAGATGATGCTAGGAGGAAACTACTAGTTCTATAAGAGCACATTTTTCCTTGCATGGTTTGTAACTTTTGCAATTATCGAAAATTCAGTGCCCGAAAATTAAACCTGCACTATTTGTAAAAGCACACTTTGTTTTATTCGAGAAAACAATTTAAAGAAAAAAGTTGGAACCGGTCATCAGAATTGTTTTTATTGTAAACAAAAATGTCCTGAAAACTTTCAAAAAATGAACTTATTTAAAGGTTTAATTTTTAGAAGAAAGTTTAATCAAGAAACTAGTGGTGCTATATCGGAACATACGTTTCTCACAATATTTGTAACTTTTGCTATTTTCTAAAAATCGGGGATTTCAATGAAAAAGACACCTGCACCATTTTTGCTTACTCCAAAGATAAAAAGTAATCAAAAATGTCGAACCGTTTTTGACGTAATAAGAGAGAAACAAACGGACGGACTTCCTTTTCGCTGTAAACATATTTTTCGGTATTAAGAACACACAAAACCTGAATTCAGACTACACAATGTGTTAAAGTAAGTTACTGTGTCTAGGAACAATTTCGATTTTTTCGATATCAGGGGCCTCATAATGAGTTTTTCAGATGAAAAATGGCCACTTTCTGCTGCAGCATTACAATACTTTCTCTTTACTACCACGTAAGTTCACAGTGGGCGAGAGGTGAAAGCAAAGGATGAGAAAGGGAAGAAAGAAAAAGTCAAAGAAAGTATGAGAGAAGGGGGCAGAGGAAGAGAAAGAAAATGAGAGAGAAGGGGGCAGAGCTACTTCTAAAAACTTGTTTGTCCATGTCAAGGGAACTTGAGTTATAAAGGAAAATGACACACCATGCATGATATGGCGCCTATAGGTGAAGCAAATGGGCTGAGACCGATCGATGGCCTGGGCCCGGGCGATCGGATTGTGCGAGGTCAGAGGGCACGCGCGGCGGGGAATGTCCGCGCGCCGCGCCGCGCCGCGCCGCGCCGCGCCGCACCGCGCCGTCCGGGAGGCTCCTCCTCGCTCTGCACGCGGTGTGCATGTGTGAGAGAGAGAGAGATTCAGAGGGGCTCAGAAAGAGAGGGTGAGAGGGATAGAGCGAGTGGGAGAAAGAATGGAAGGGTGAGAAAGGGAGAGAGAGATTGAGGGAGAGGAGAGGAAAAGAAGAGTGAAGTGATACGAAAAATAAATTCCCGTCGTATTCTCATGGCTGGGAGTGACTGGAGGCAATCCGATCGATGGCCTGGGATGGGAGCGCGCGAGGTCAGAGGGCAGCGGCTGGAGCTGGGGGCGCGTTAGCAGCAGACGGAAGGGGCCCGCGGGGTCCATCCAGGGGCTAACGAGGCGGCAGCGCAGCGGAGCTCCAGAGGAGGAGGGTACAGTGCACGACTGGGCGGCGTGGGCAGAACGAGCGAGAACGGCGGCACACGTCTCAAGAGTGAAGCAACTCACCTTACGGCAATTATTTTAATTTGCTCTTAAAAATTAATATTACGAGTGTGTTATTGTAATGGGCATTTCCATAATCTCGTGGATTCAAATGGAAGATTTTCTCATATTGAAGGACGTGGTTATTTAATTGATTATTTCGAGTTTCCTAGCGCGTAAACTGCGGTCATTAGTTTCTTAACTGTAGTGCATGCTTTATCGTGCGATGTAACAGTTATCTTACCACGCTAGATGCTGAGATCCGGCTCCGACCTACACGTCTTGACGACTTGTGCAGTATTTTTTTCCAACCAGGTACCTCCCACAAGCGGGGTACTGCCCCAGCCAAGCCAAGCTTTAAGCTCGTGTCAGATCTCCCGAAATGTGTAGCAATGTGGTGCATATAAGTGTGTGTGCGTTAGAAAGGGGTGAGGATAGGACAAGGAAAACGAAAGAAAGGACGCGCTCGGTCCGTGTCCCGTTTGTTAGGGTACCGCTGCAATATTCGCCTGGTGTTGATCGAAAACAAAAATACGGAAAACTAGCAATCAGAACAGCCGGCCACTAAAATTTTCCTCTAGGCAGCGGCTGTTCTCGACCCAGGTATGTAGCCAGTGTCGAAAATCCAGTCACCATCGGAACTCGAACCCTAGCACCTCCCGGTCAGAGGCCCTGCAATGACATCGACATTTTTTGTTGGAACTCCTATACTGACATAACTGCAATTAGAAATATATATCACAACAGAGAAGAAGTAAAAATCATGTATCAGTCAATAAATAGACCACATGATGATGAGAAAACAACTTTAAATCGCTTCCTATGATGCAAACCTCGCCCTAGTGATGAAGTTAATGAAACTGTCAACATTTTCCATCAAAACGGAAATTTGTCGAAAGATTGCAGTGAGCAAATGATTTATGAAGGCGAATATAATATGAATATTGCACTAATGAGTACTTTCGGTACGTTATTAAGGCGGTTCCTTCCTCTCTCTTCAGGAAGCGCGGACCAGAAATCGTCTTTATGAGCGCCGTGAGTCAAGCCCACGCAGATTAATCCAAATTGCTTTTCCGATGAGTTTCGCAATTACAAACGGTATATTAACTTTCTCATGCATTCCATTACTCCGTCGGACAGCACATAAACAGCGGGCCTCAGCTCCAGGGAAGTTGGTGCTTTCTGCTTGGCGAGTGGCGCGCCCTTGGCGTCTCGGCGCCGGTGGTGGCCGGAATGCGGAAGGTTTTCGGGCCCCTGTGGGACCCCAGGGATTCGCCGCTTCCCGGCGGAGGGGAAAAGATCAAAAATCGTCTAATTTACGGCGACGTGATTTACGATCGAAGCGGGAGCCCCGCTCGCGAGCGCCCCGTTGGCGCCGCGGGGATCACGGGGAAGGGGGTGAGCGGGGAGGGCGAGGGAGGGTGGGAGCGGGCAAAAAGGCGCGGGGCAGAAGGGCAGCGGGGCGCATCGGGAGGCGAGGCAGGGTGAAGCGGGCCAGGGCGATGAATGGGGAGGATAAGGCGGCCGGGGCTGTCAGGGAATACAGCGAACGGGCTCTCAAAGGAGATTTTTTACTCGATCCGAAACAACCGAGCGAGTTTTGGAATAGATCTCCAATCCTTCTTCTAAGAGCCCTTCACAAGTCACTTAAAATTACATTTTGTATTACTTTGTCCGTTCAATAGTACATTTTATTCTCAATACGAATTTATTCGTCAAATATACAGCGTTAAGAAGCGAACATTAAAGCTACATTTTTAAATAAATTCGTACAGTTGTTACAAGTAATTCATCAGCGAATATTATAGGTGCTTCGTATGAATTGGACTCTTTCATGTTATAACTGAATTGTTAGAATGCCAGAAATTTCAATATTTCAATATTATGTAAACTATACCCGATAAAGCGAGAAGGTATTTGCTGTTGTAATACCTCTAATTTCATTAAAGATGTAGCGATTGAATTTCGTATACGCTGGAGATTTCGGATATATCGACATTACTACTATATTATGGAAATTATGCCTGCCTCAAATAAAATTTCTGAAGGGAGAATGTTGTCTCGATCGCCGACTTACAATGCCATTGAGCCACTTGTCCTCCCACTCTAACTTGTGTACCTGCACCCTCCACATGGTTTGTCCACAGCACTGTCTTTGAGTGCCTTACCGCCTTGAGCCACTTGATTTCGTCTTTTCGACTCCTGTCGTTTGACCCTCGGCGTTCGTCCATTCGGGTACTTGGAGCATTCTCAGCTTTAGCTCCCTACGTGAGCTGGGCGTCCCAGGAGAGGCGGGGAGGGCAAGGGAAGGCGTCTCCCGGGAGCCCAACTACGGGGCAATGGCGTAAGCGAGGCTCCCGGCCCCTTCCCAACGAATCGCGCGGACGTCCCCTCGTGATTGCCCGAGGCCTCGCACAGGTGCGCCCTGGGCCGCCCGCGGATGGCCTAAGCTCGGGCGAAGGTCGGAGCAAGTGGGTGGCGGGGCGAAGGGAGACTGCGGTCAGTGGCTCGCGCCACCTCCAACCTGTGGTGCCCTCGGGGCCGGCCCCTACAGGCGCGACGCCGAAGCCCTGGCGCTGGCGGGTCGATGGCTGGTTATCGAGCGAGCTCCCGGCAATTACCCGTCCCCGAAAGGCCCTCCGCCCCCGCCCCGGACGGCGCCACGTGACGGCTGAAGGACCTGCCGGCGGCGACGGCGGGGGAAGAGGCGGCATGCGGGCGAAGCCGGGGACGCCGAGTGAATGAGACTCGCGCAGGGAGGACGGGCGGTTGATCGGTAGTCGGGGTGTTGAGATGGTGCCAGCACGCGAGGTAATAATGGGCACGTGATAGCAGGACCTGGCAGCGAACATCTATCCTCGCTACATGGCGAATTATTGTCAATGATTCAGTAAACTCAAATTTGATTCATCGAAACATTAGATAACTCGAATTCTTTCTTTTCAATATCACATCATTTTAGTAACTTCTCTCAAATCATGGTCACGTCGTAGAAAATCGGGATGATGCGACCAACCATCGATCCGGACACCGTGGCCATGCAGGGAGAACGTTACAGCGGCGAGCTAACCCAGAAGAAAGCAGTGCGTATGAACATTTTGGAGAGGATTTACAGCGTGGAATGTACAGTGAAACACAAATAAAAGAACCACGAACGGCAACTACAATCGGTTGCTTACAAGAAAGTGCGAAACGATGCTACGCGTACATAATTAATCATGGTCAGATCAAACGAACGGGCTTACTACCCATTACCAGATTCGCAAAACTGGAAGCTGTTACGGCAGAGGGATAAGTGGCTACTTGCATGAGGTGTTGAGGGTAAGTGGGGAAGGACTGCGTGTGTGTGGCGGAGCGGAGAGACAGGCGAGTGATGAGTGAAGCGGCGCGGTAATAAGGGCTGGCGCGTAGAGTGAGGCGGATCTCATTACATTAGGCGTTCCGCGTCACTTGTTGCGGAAGGATGTTAGCGGTGTCTGCATACTCATTAGGATAGCGCTCTCCCCGTCTAAGGCGGATGCCTTCGACAACTTCAGGGCCGCCAGCACGAAACCAACATGCCTGTCTTCAGACAAAAGATAACCTCCATTGACTCACAATCGGGGATGTCGGAAAACTTGAATTGATATGTTTGATACTGATACCAACAACAGAACGAAGTATGGATATGACTATTAGTGAATAAATATCGAAATTTCTAATTACAGCAGGTATGTACACTCAATCCCAAATAAAAAAAACCGCGCGTTTTACATATTGAAAAAAAGGTGTATTTTTATATCCTGTTCAAGAACATCATCACATTTTTTTTATTATTCATTTTACTCATATGCGTGGTGAGCAATAAATAATATACACTCGTTTAATATATTTTAAGAAAAAGAAATTATCACGAGATTAGAAACGAGTGGAAACATTTAATGTGACAGAAATCCGACTTCTTCGCTATCGGAATATTGCAGTTTTGGAATAAATATTATCAATTTAAAAGTTCAGTTACCGATACTGAAAATGTCAGAACCATAATATCGCAATATCACTGCCCATAATACATGTGCAAAGTTGCTACTGGTGTTTCATTTTCTTTGTGGTGATCCGACTTTTCGAGATACCTTCTTTCGCGATAGAATCACATTCATATTGATGAACACTCTTAATACCATTAAGCAAGCAACCTCAAGAAGTCTAAATACCAGAAGTCTTTTTTTCACTTCCCTATTATATACGAATGAGCAAATGTCCACTCTAATACAGAGAAACTTCGATTAATCGAATTTTTTGATATCTCTATTTTCTTACACTTTCTCAAAGAACATGTTGTTCGGCAGCTTGAGTCTTCAGAAGTCGAAATATTCACTACTTCGAACTCTATTTCCCCCTTCAGATTGGAGTTATTACGGTTCCATAATGTACAACAAGAAGCGAAGCAATTATCCGGTGGAAGGCTTCGTAATTCTAATAGCCAGAGCTGAGGGGCTCCCACACCTCGCATCAACGCAGCGGACGCGATGGAGAGCCACGCACGACCAAGGGCTGCGCAACAATTACCTGACTGCACTCAGGGCCGCCCGCGTCCCACGACGGTCATCTGCCCACCGCTCAGATCGATCCTGCCCTATTAAACTTCGCTAATCCCGTGTTACGGTACTCGCTAACGTTTCCTACATAATCAAGACATGCACGGACGCCCGGGCACAGCAAGCAAAGGGAGCTCAGTACATAAACTCTCTAATACAGAACCAGAGTGTTGGGAATCGGCGCCGGAACAAGAAATGTAGAACAAAGCCTAAAGGAGATGTCCACTGGACAGAACGATGGCCAAAAATAATAAAATTCATTTAAATATTGTTTAAAATAGCATTCGTTTTATCATTTACTACGTTTTCTGCGAAGGAGGTTACGCTGTCGTGTGATCATATGTATTCTATTGAAGTGTTCTGAAAAATCACTTATAGCAATAATAATATCTACTCCACACGCAATATATACAAAAATATAAAGCAGCGCAAGAACGATTTAAGTTAGACAGGAAAGGCCACATTGGTTTAGCAATGGCGAAAGGAGAACAGTAGTGACTAATGTCGGGCATCATGGACCAAAGTCGACAGGCAAGGATCAAAATCAGGCAATAAGAGCAAAAGTAGGCCTAGAAACAAAATCTGGCAGCAATGTACAAAATATAAAATTGGACGGTGTTTTAAGTCTGGCAGTATCAATTAACAACGGATAATACCGCTTCCAGAACTGACCACAACCTAGTGTTTCAGCAGCGACTCCGAAAGCTGAAAGATCGACCTTCCCTTCACGGGCCGTTGAATGAACTGGAGTGATGGACGTCGTTGGCGCCAGTTTCACAGTCCTCGTCACTGCCATTGATTGAGAATTCAATGGGTAAAAGGCGATTCACAAACCAGTTTCGGCGTCACAGTTCACAAATATTCGATAGCCTTCAATACTCGTCAGACGCACATGACTGGCTCAGCCTAGGCCGCCCCCAATCCAAGCGAACACACGAGGTATAGGCGGGGCAGAGACGAGCCACACAGTTCGCATGCGTAGCCCAGCCACAGAAGAGTGCTGCAGAGCGCGCCGCGCCGCGCCGCGCCGGGCGGCGGCGGCCGCTGGCCGTGCTTAGTAGAACGCGGCGGCGCCCGCGCCCGCGCCCGCGCCCGCGCCCGCACCCGCTCGGAACGTCCGCGGGAGACGGAGCCTGTCGATCGCCGCCCACGGCTTTTCCTCCTGCTTCCGCCTCCACGAACGCTGCACGCGGCACGGCCGATACCTTTTTATCGCGGTTCACCCGCAGATTTCGTTGTCCTGAGATGGGACCGCAGGAAGAAACGTGTAAAAGAATTTCCGGAATCAAATGTGTGCACTTTGACATGGCCACACCATGTAGTAGCAACCAAAACAGTTTTTTTTTTGTTACTCCTTTCCCCTCATTCTATCATTGCTCCATTATTACCATTTGCATATCATCATTCTAACCTACCCCTCAACTCCTTCACTTGAGTTCGTTAATTCTAGACTCCGGTACTCGAATCACAAAACATCTGTAACTAATTCTACAACTATCCCAATGATGGTGCCCTACCTCTTCCACACTTCCAGCCATCTTTCTCAAACGCCCACTCCGCTATTCTGGACAGCCTCCTTCATTCATCGCAGCTATCCTCATTACTAGACATTAGGAAATCATTTCATTAGCATTTTGCTTTAGCTGCCTAAAGCACAATACGCTCCTGGAAATAGTTGAACAGCTTTTCTTAAGAAGCCTTTAGAAGTTGATACGGAACTTGAACTTTTTGTCAAGTGTTACGTAAAAGACAAATTGATTGTTTAGTGATTATGGGAGCGTCAACTGCAAAAATCATTACTTCCGTAAGCGGAATCTAAGTTTTTTATCATGGGAGGTGGCGGGGGACCTTCCATGTGGGCTTATGGGAGGGGGGGGGGGTCCCAATCAGGTATCTCCCACCAGCAGGCACTATCCCAACCGGGACAAGCTCTGCGCTCCCGACTGATCTCCCGACATGTCTGATAGTGTATTGCATGTAAGTGTGTGTGCAAGTAAAGGGTGAGGATAGGTCAAGGAAGAGGAAGGAAAGATCGCGCGCGGTCCGTGGGCCGATTGTTAGAGGACTGGTCCGGGAATCGCCAGTTGTTGATAGGAGAAACCACGGAAAAATACTGATCAGAACAGCCGGTAACAAGAATTCCCCCCCCCCCGACAGCGGCTGAATTCGATCTAGCTATCTAACTAATATCGAAAATGCTGCTACAGTCGGACCTCGAATCGTATGACCTCTTGGTCAGAGGCACTGCAGTGTCACCAATTGATGTCCTGATGCCCAATTGATGTTAAAATGGTATAAAAAATGTTCGCAAAAACTGTTTAAAAAGTGAAAATATAATTAATCGTCCTTCACCGCATAATTGGTAGTGGAATATTTAATAAGGCATTTAGAGCACAACAAATAAAGCATTGTCAAATTGATCTATTTCTGAAGGGTTGTTATGAATGTCCGACGATGACTTCATAAGAAGCGAACAGATAACTCGGAGAACTAGAAAAGTAGGATGATGTTTCAAGAACGTTCCTTAGCATATCAGCGAGACCTATCCTAAATCAGTTGCGTATGTGACGTTAGAAGAGCTAAACTATGTTGGTAACAAAAAAAAATTCCAAAAGCAATTAAATAAAAAACAGCAATATCGCAATACTTCTCCTTACTTCAACTAGCTGGTCTTTTCAAAACACGTAATTGCATAACATATCATTGTGGAGAACGTATACTTGTCAGGAGGTAGTTCCCGTTTCAATTTAGCATCACGCTCTGCTGGACCGGAACGCCCTCTACTCGCAAGCAACTCGTACAAGAAAGAAATATCGCTCTCTACCTCCTATGCCAAAATGCGAAATGAAACTGCATTTTCTTTACAAGAACATCACAGAACTATGCTCTATCTAGTGATTTACTTGGGGATCAGATTTGCAGTGGATTCGCCATTATGGAATCCACGCTAACCGTGGCAGTCGTCATAAAAAAACCAACAAAGAAATAATCCACTGAAAATGGAACACAGGAGTTATAAATGATGTAGCGGCGAGCCGCCGTGTGCACTGTGCGTTGCTGTTACTGATTCCAGGAAGATTGGGACTTAATCAACAGATTCGCTAATCAAACATTGTGTATGTCATTTTCCATTTGCCGTCCTCACTTTTAATTGTTTCTCTGTGACTGCGGTCAATGTTTTCATTTACACTGTGTTCCGTAATTCGTATTCTTAAATTCAATCCTTTTCCACTATTTACGGAATGAATTCTGGATTAGCAGGGCGCGTTTGTATCCGAGGTAGACTCGGCCCCAATCACTTCGAATAATTGCAAATCTACTGGACTTTCAAAATTCTTTGACTGTACCCGATGCTCTCGGAGGTGTTCTCCCTTGTTCGACTTGTTTATCAGTTGCTTGTTGCCATCTTCAAGAACCTCGATAATCTTATCTGTGTCCGTTTGATACACAACATTCAACGCAAGCCACTTATTCATTGTGGCATGGTTTGCTCAGTAATTTTCACGGACAAAGTGCGTTTTCACGTTCTTGAAACAATTTCATTTATTTTATAAACAAATACCCATGATTGCGCGATACAATGAAGTAATGTATGTATATGTTAATGAAGCATCATTATGATTTTCAATAGGAACTCTACCAATAAGATTAAATATTGTATTATATTTTTAAAAGCTACAAAAAATAGTTTAATCATAAAAAGGCATTAACGATGCCCAATTAGTTCGTTTTGAATTAAACAAAATCTGCAAACATATTACACGAATGTAGTGTATTTGTAATCGATGACATTCTGTCGACAGGGTTGGAAGTGAGAATATAGAGAAAGGTGAAGCGATTGCAGATATAATTCGAGACCGCCCCGACAGGGAAAGGAGCAATGAAGATTCTGAAAGTACGACAATTCAGCGCGCTGACACAAATCGCGTGGGCGCCGGGAGGCCTAGGGCTGAGAAGAACAAAGAACTAGAAAAGAGACGCCTCGAAGGCGACAACTCCAAGGCAGAACACCGGGACTGAAGATAGCAAGGCAAGAGTGACAGAAGACTGTTCAAAATAGTGTTACAGATTAAAAAGACAAAGTCAAGAGCAAAATCATGTTATCTCCATTTTATTAAATAGATTTTTAATCGATATTTATTTGGCCTGGGATATTTATTTAGCCTTATTTATTGTCCTCCTTTTTTCTTTTCTTGCTAATGAAAATTCATCCACTCCAACTGCACTAAAAGAAGTATCCGATAACTAGAAATTGCAAAATCCTTCTCATTCCAAGTTCCATTGTATGACTGACAAAAAGTGTGAAAGTGTCGGAGAAACTGTTCCGAGTACAGTGAGATATAGGAGCAAAAGGAAGGGAAAAAAGGATACATGGAACACAGGCAAAGGCAAGAATACAGTTGTGCAGCGAAATATGGCCAACGAGGCGGCGCGGGCTAGGCGAAGGGGCGTGGGCGTAGGGGCGTGGAGCGTGTAGAGCAAAGCAGAAATCGTTAAGGAAAAAAGAAAAGGAAATAACCGGAAAGCGAAATGAGATACATGAGAAGTCCACGAAGAGAAGCTATGCGATCGCCATCGATGTAATTCGACAGACCAGGGGGTCAGCATTCCAGTGCTACGGCAGCCAGGAGGCGCGCGCGGGTGGCGATAGTCCTTAGGAGGCCTGTCGAGGCCGGGCGTAGGGGAAGGAAATAAAGAATTAACTATGAACTTCACCCGTACAGTGGTTCACTCTTCAAAGATCTTACATTTCGAAATGGCAGGTGAAGTAGGGGGTGACGGCGAGGACAGGGAAACGAGGCGGGGCGAGCCGCTTGGTTGAGGCGGGGCGGGGAGGGCCGGACGGGGAGGGTGGAGAGGGGGCAGGGTGGTGGGGTGAGGTAGGGTGGGGTGGGGCAGGGTGGTGGGGTGGGGTACGGTAGGTGGGGTAGAGTGGGTTGGGGTAGGGTGATGGGGTAGGGTGGGGCAGGGTGGTGGTGTAGGGTGGTGGGGTGGGGTGGGGTAGGGTGGTGAGGTGGGGTGGGGTAGGGAGGTGGGGTGGGGTAGGGAGGTGGGGTGGGGTGGGGCGGGGTGGAGCGAGGAGGGGTGGGGCGGAGCGGGGTGGGGCGAAGCGGGGTGGGGCGGAGCGAGATGGGGCGGAGCGAGATGGGGCGGAGCGGGGTGGGGCGGAGCGAGGTGGGGCAGAGCGGGGTGGGGGGGAGCGAGGTGGGGCGGAGAGGGGCAGGCCGGGCCGGGCCGGAGCGAGGTGAGACGGGGCGACGGGCGTCGCCCGCTGTGCGGTCGGGACAACGCAAGGCAGGGCGATAGCGGGCTGGGAAGCATGGAAGGACGCGAGGCGGGGGAAGGCGGGAGAGAGGCGGGACATACGGCGGGCGCAGTAGGCCTGCCTGGGGCGACGAGGGCGGCCGGGGGTCGGGCCGCGGTCCCTCGCGATCGATGCCGGCAGAGGCAGAGTAGCTCGGCGGTGGCGGCGGCTGGACCAGCAGCGCTCGCGCGCTCGCACACACGCCGTCGCCTCCGCTCGCGTCGCCGCCGCCATTTAGCATACAATGGCCCCGGGCGGCGAGACAGGCCAGAACGGGAAGGAGGCGACGGCGGCGGAGGCAGCTGCGGAGACAGTGCGGCTGGAGGAGAGGAGTGGAGCTAGCGGTCCCGAAAGCGGGAGAGGAGAGCCAGGAGTAGTGCCTTCGGTGCAGTGAAAAAGGCAACAGCAACAATAATAATGAATGGCTGCGACGACGGGGAGTGCGTGGTGGCAGGGGCGTCGTCGGTGGAGAAGGCGGGGAAGGCAGGCAGCGGAGGCGGCGACGGGCGCAGCGTCGATGGCGAGGCGAGGGCCGCGCCCGATCGATGGCCGACAGGCGCCTTCCGCGGTTTTTCCGCCGTCGCCACCGCTGTGGCCGCTAGCTGGTCGTCGCCGGCGTCGGTCCACGATGTTTTTAGGCGGGCGGGCGCTCCGGTCACCGGCCCACACCACGAAGGCCCGCGCTTCTCGCTCGCCAAGAAAACACCACTTCCCTTACACGTTTCGTTTAAGAACGTCTGCTTCCTTATGAAATACACGACGTCGATAACATTTATTAAAACCCTTTATAATTAAGTTATAAATCATATACGCTCACGTCGATATTTATAATTGCTAGTATATAAATTCCACTTCATCTCTTGAAGAAAATACAACCCTGGAGATTCGAAGTGTCTGACATCAGTCTACTCTTCAAGCACCAGCAACCCTTCCAAATGAGCACATTAGTTTGGCGGCAGCATTTCATCGCAAATTTGGTACCTAAAAAATGCGACATATGCGCACAACGGTGTGCATGTGTTGATTCTTCCAAGCTTTCGTCTTTGAACCTGAGTAAATGCACTGGTCGCGTGAATGTTCTTGTGGCAGCAGAGGTTGTTCTAACCCTAATGTGCTTGGTCGCTGTTTGTGGTGTGGTGGTGGGAGCCAAAGGTGACAGCGTACACCCTGGTGTGGACGGCGGCGTTGGGAGCTTTTGTTCGCGTGGCTGAAGAAGAGGGGGGGGCACTGGCCCCCGAACAGGCTACTCCAACACGCAACTGGATGCCCACCCGCCACAACCCCTTCTCGCCCACGAGCGCACGGGCGTACTAAAACCGCGGCGATGAAACCGTCAACGCTAATACCTCAGCATCAGCGACGGCACGCTCCCTCCAGCCAAAAAAAAAACACACGCGGCGGATGGCAACAGACGCGTGCATAACGACGCATAAAGTTTGCATATAAACACTTGAAAGCGATTACCATTCGATATTCAAGCGGGGAAACGCGTTGGCGTGGGGAGGCGCCGGCCTCTGATGAGCGAATCGATGGCTGTGCGGAGAGGGGAGCACGGGAGGGGGCAGGCACACGCGCGGATTTGCTGCCCGAAATTGCGTTACAAATGTCTGCATGACGAATTCCAAGTAATATTCCTTTGGAATCGCTCCAGGTTTTTAAATCCCTCGAATCTTGAATTTTTACAAACTTTTATTCACAACCATACAAAACAAGTCAAAATTGCACAAAAGAAAGTGATGTACTTGCTTTTGTTGGGTTTCGCATGTTAAAAATAATGAGAATATTTCAGATTTCAATCACTAATCTTTTTTCATATTTTGAGAATTTCAAAAAAATGATCAGAATTTCTTTCAAATCTCCGCACTGACTCCCCCAGTAATATCCCTCTCCGCTGTTCGGTGAGATGCGGCGCCAACCTTCAAGTCGGCTTGTGGGATATCCATATTCAGGTATCTCCCCCAGCGGGGCACCGATCCACGCATGACAAAATCTAAGCTCCCGGTGTGATAGGTAGTAAGAGTGCGTGTAAGGGTGTGTAAGGGAAGAGGCTTGGACAAGGAAGAGAAACGAAAGATAGCGCTCAGCCTTTGGCACGTTTGTTGGGGTACTATTCCAATATTCGCCTACTACTGATCCGAGGAACCACGGATAACTACTCATCAGAAAAGCCGGCCGCTAGAATTCTTCTCCAGACCGCGGCAGAATTCGACCTACATTTACGAGTATAGCTAGTAAGAAAACTTCGCCATAAGAGTCGAACCATAAGACCTCCCGGTCAGAGTAGCTATAGAGACGGCGACAATGCAGGTCCTTAGTTAAACTATGCCACAGTGTCGTAGAAGATATGAGTAATGCAAGTGAAATTGAAGAGGAATAATGAAAAATCACACTTTGCGAGGAGGTATACGAATTGAGCAGAAGAAATTTAAGTAGCACTGTTTTGTGCTGGTGTTGAAAGCAGTTCCTTAAAGATTTGCTATGAAAGACTAGAATGTTTCATTTACGGATTCACAGAAACAATTCTCACAGGTAGGCTTGAAGTGGCACAATTTATTATTTCCTAGTACATGGTACCTAAAACTTTTCATTTTCTCTCTTGGAATATTGCATAAAAAAAGCCATTGATACTGCGAAGAAAACGTGGAGAATAAAAGGCTTTTAAAACGGCTGTCTGTGCTTGTCGACTGGCAAGAACAAAAAACCAGCGAACTCCGCTGTCTCGTTCAGCAACTGCATGACGTGTAGAGGACCGGTTTTGTCTCCGAAGCGCGTTCCTTTTCATTCTCTTTCTGGCGGACCGGCATCGCGCGACGAATCCATTTCCGTTGGAGCAGAAACCTGATAAGGGCGAGAGTCAACTGAATTGAACGCTCAATCCCTACATAATCTTATACGTCCAACTTTGCAATGTTAGACACTGAAGAACGACACAAAAGTCAAGGATCACAACTTTCGCAAGAGACATTAAAGGTAATGACGAACATCCAGGGCCAGTGACAGGAATTTCAGGAGGAGATAAAAATTTACGAGTTGTTTTTGCAACCATTTTCAGACATACAAAAACAATTATTTTCTACAATGGCCATTCAAAGTTAAATTCATAAAACTTTGTTGTTTATTAACTATTAAGGAATTATTGACATAACAGAACTAAGAAAAGGAAATAAATAAAATATACATTTCATTGAAACAAATATGCTCTCTCTGCATTTGCTAATCCTCTTTTAAATTTATTCAGAAAAGTATTATTAATGTGAATGTTTTAAAAAGCTAAGTAGGTAGTTATTCTATGAAAATCACTTTCAAGCATTAAAATTAATACAAAACGTAAGGTCTTAAAAACAGAATTTAAAGGACGCGACGACAACGGGATACCGAGATGCACTTGAAGCAATTCCCTCGCCAAAAGCAACAGCAGCGCTGTGCCGCACTTCCTAGTACGTCTTCCTACGCTCGCGCCGCCTCCAGGAAGAGACGCGGTGGCTCTTATAAGCGATGGGCTCGTCGCGTCTCGTCGCGACGTCGCGTCGGCGCTGGTCTCCGAAAGCGGTGCGCCCGCACGGCAACCTGCGCCCACGCCGCGGCCAGCAGCTGCAGCTGCAGCCGCCGCCGCCGCCGCCGCCACACTGTGCTCTGAGTGGGGGGAAAGCGGACAAAAACGTATCTCCCTTCCCAAGAACGAAATTCAATGGGAGGTTCTAGTAGCTATACCATCGGTGGAGAGGTGGGTCCAAGCCACAACCTGGTTGAGAATCCCATTGGCCGGCTGTTGGCACCTCTTTTCGCTTCCGGGGTCTTCTCCGATCAATTTCTGGCTGACGCCGGCGCAGTTCCTTTCTCAAAGGACTACGAACCGCGCGCCATCCTTCTTCCCCATTAACTTAATCTAGGACTCCACATTAAAAGTTAACTGGAAGCAACGTGGTTGCGGAGTTCCAAAAGAAACCTTTCCGAACATATCCCCAGTCGTTTTCGTTAAACCAGCACAACGTTGTAAATTGTTTTCTCCAAAGAAAATGTGGATGTAATGTTGTTCCTAGCAGTCTTGACTTGAACATTCTTTTTACTGATCTGAAACTAATAATCATGATAACAAATATACTAAGTTGAAAGTAATATGCTGTAACAAGAGAAAAAAATTTACATCATGAACATTATGGTTGAGAAACTTTATGACCGTCCGGTTTCTCAAAAATGTTTCGTATCTGCGAGACATTTACGCAACGTTGAAGAACAAATTAAAAAAGGCATTATGACACCTTTGGGATTGGATATTTCTGGGGGGAAAATTCATTTTGGCCGCTTGCAGCGTCGATGAAATCACAGCTGCGGAGCGGCGCCGGCCGCGGTGTTAGGGGGGGGGGGGGACAGCGAAACATGTGGAGCGTGTCGTGCGCCCGAGACGCCCCACTTCCCTGAGGCAACGGCCGCGCGCCACCGCCGCCCACGCCCACGCCGCCCACGCTCCGCCTCAGCAGCACGCCCGATCATCCCCACAACGCAACTGCGAGCGGGCCGGAGGGCTCCAAACCTCCAACTAATGAGTCAATGACGCAACACACGTACTACTGTACGCTACTGTGTGCTCCAGCGACCGGACTCCACAGTTTTCTGGGCAGAATTCTGCTCTAGGCAGGCTTGCCACGGTTACGGTCGTAATTCCACCACCTTTTTCTTGCCCTGAAGAAGGACGCAATATGATGACCAATATTTAAACCCTGGCAACCCCCAGCAGAGTACGGAGCGTTCCCGTAGATCCAATATTTCGGAGGTGAGCATAGCTGTTCTTCAGGCTTCATCATTACCTCTAGTTATCCTTCAACAACGCACACGGATCGTCTAAATCAAGGAGCAGATATGAGGGAGAGGAAAGAAGAAAAAGAAAGAGTGAAAGGGGGGAAAGAAATAGGTGATGAAAGGACGAGAGAGAGAGAGAGAGAGAGGAAGAGAGAGACGCACACAAAAAGGACGTAAGCTTTAGAAACTTGGAACTAGTAAGAAGGAACCGGGTTTCGATGCACATGTGACACGCAATTTACAACTATTTAAACATGATTTTATCATGCATATTTTGCCTATTTTGTTAATAAGTAACTTATTTCTTCAAATTGCTAATTATTCTGCATATTTTGCTTCATTGTTACTCATTTAACTACTAAATTTATTTCAATAAATTTAATTTTGTAATTTGATTATATGTGCGTGATTCTTTGTAGCTAATAACAATTTCCTTTTTCTGAATTCGATATTCAAGAGGAAAATCACTATTGTTTCAAATATTGCGTGCCGATCAGTCATCTTGAAAATCAGTAGCGGCGATGAACTAACACATATGCTGGAACTCCGGAAGTCACATCGTTCGCTTCCCCTAGAAATATCAGCGAAACAGAAAGTAACTACCCTTTGGATGATATGAAGTGACTGTTCAGAGGTTCTCGGAATTGTGTTCAAATGTGGTTCTAATGCTAATAGCAAAATGTATTTAGCGGTAGACATTTCATTGTGGGCATTATTACTACTAATACTATTAACTATGACTACTTCTCGAAATTTCTTAGAGCGGTATAGTAAGAGTAAAGAGCCATATGAATGTACTCTGAATAAAAATTATGAGAATCTGTGTTTTAGGTTATGAGTAACAAGTTCTAGGCATCAATATTACTCGAACACTATTTTTGTATCGAAAACATGTGCTGAAAACGCAATGTGGAAATAGGAAATGTGAGTGGGAGCTGTCATATGTAACATTAATGAAAAATATTTACGAATATTTCTGAAGTATGCTGAGCAGTATGTTACCGTTAGTGAAAGCAAATAACATTGTTTTAATGTTTAAAATTAATTTATTCGCGTAAAATTAACATGTTTAATGCATTGTACAATTATTCAAAAATCCTCCAAACAATGTTAGTCAACAGTGGCAACATAGCAGTGATATCTCTGGGAGTTAAATCTGATAGCAGCAAATTATACATGTTCGTTTCCTCTTGGGTTCCAACTCTTCCTTCTCAATTATTCTTTTTACTTAGAATTCTTACACTATCAGAAGCAGACATCAAAACGCTTTACAACTAATAATATAACTAACAAAAATAAATGCATATTTATGAAGCCAAGTTGCCTCAAACTGCTTTCGCCTGAAGCACAAAACTGCTTTAGGTAAAGCACGGCTTCACCATACGAATGCCAGTATTCTCTTTTACACTATACAATCTTCTTATTCTTGAGATCCATTTTATTCATAATAGTATGGAGTATATTAGTTGCCAATGAATGCACCATGATTTTACATTCGAAAGTACTGTAAACACAAGGGTACAAACAAAAATGGTTGAAAAATTCAAAGTTTTATAGGTATATATTTAAAGATGTCTCGACCTAGGTCCTCTTCAAAAATTGTTGGTTACTTGCGTGATAATTTGTCGTATGTGCGGGTGCTTTCGCTAACATTACGTGTATATCTGCCCCATGTTGTCTGGCATTACGTCTCCAGATCCTTTACTTTAATGAAACGAGATAAAGCGAAGTTGCATCACGGCAACGTGAATTTTATCGACATTCTGATCGATCGTTTCTCTCGAGCGAAGGCGATTTATCTCTGAGTCCACCGGTTGTAAAGAGATGGAATTCCTTGGGTTGAGAAACATTTCCTCATTCTAGCCATCGGACTTCTTTTTTGAGCATTTCTCATGACTAAGAATCGGATTTTATGCAATTGCATTTTTCTTCTGCTTAGTCGTAGGAATCCGGAGTTCGGTTTTCTATCCAAATTGGAGCCCCAAGATGCTTTTTTCTATTGGTGAAAATCTCATAATAGAGAATAAAATGTTACTCAGCTAATGACTTATATTTCGTGAAATTTCTATGTTGCAAAGGAATAGTTACAAGCAAAATTTAAAAGAAGAATTAAGTAAGGATAGCCTTAAATAATAATCTTCGAACATAGACTTTGTAGAACTTCGAACATAGAATAAGATTCTTCGAACATAGACTTCGTATGCTACTTATCTACTACTCTCTATCGCCATCTATGCAATCTAAACTGGCGGGTTCTCCAGTCTGCAATGACGTATAATTAGGAATTATACAGATTCTGATTTCAGCTATTTTAAACGCTCAAAATGAAAATTTACAAGCATATAACTGACCCAATGCAAATGTGTAGTTTTAAACTCACGGCTTCACAATGAGGAGTAAAGATAATCAGGAAATCGATGTCCACCTTTTCACCACAACGAGATATTCGTATGAACTCCTCGCAAATAATAACAGCACCCAATTCTGTATGCTGCGACTGACATGCGGTATCACGGTCCAGTAACGTGCCATTTCTAATCTCTCGTTCTAAATTCAATATTAGGAATTTTCTGAGTGGAAGGCTGTAGTAAAACATATAGAATGAATTTCTATGAAATGCCTAAAGCAGTAAACTAAAGGAAATTGACGAAATTAGAAACGTTTAGAGAGTAATTGAAACTATGATACACTACGTAATAGAATCAAACCGGCTAATGTGAAAACATTTACGGACAGAATAAGTAAGAGCCTAGAGAATTTGAAACCCTTACCACAGGGTCCATCAACACGAAGGAGTCGTCAATAGAGTGGGCCCCTCAGGGTTGAGGTCACACAAGAGGCGAGGGACAAGAAGAGGAAAGAAATTGAGGCGGAGACGCACGTTAGAGATCGTGATGAGGGAAGTACTCGGACGCCATAAAAAGTTCGTGCTGTATGATCGAGAGTACGGAGAAGTTCCGAAAATGAGACATTAAGATGGAGGGAAGGGAGAGTGCTAAAGAGGTAGGAGAGGTAGGCAATGAAGACGAGTGGACTGATAGAAAACAAACAGTTGGTAGTCGTGTAACATAATAGTTCTTACAGGATTGAAAGAGAGAAACTGACAGGAGTGGTAGACTGATTCAGATAAAGTACTCACTCAGTCTACCAATGAGTCAGGCAGGTCAGTGAGCCAGCCAGACAGTCGAAACCCAACGCGTAGCCTAGCCATTCCGATCACGCAAGTTGACAGCCAAGACAGACTAGACAAAGCCTAGACCGGCATTACGACGCCCAGGTAGAGAGTAGGGGGGGAATATCTACCGACAGGCGTGAAAACTCGCAGGTAGCCTGACAGATGGCGAGGGCTGCGCGGGCGATGAGGCGCGGACGGCGCCAATGGGAGCGGAAAGGCCGGCGGGGCGGGCATGCAGATGGGCAGCGCTGCGGCGAACGGGGCACGAACACCGCGACAACGGCGACGCGCAGCGGGACACAGAGAGAGAGCGCGCCCGGCGGAGAGGGTCAGCGGCTTGTAGCGAAGGGGGTGGAGGCGAGGCCGGGCAGGGCGAGGCAAGAAGAGGTGAGGCGAGACAGGACGGGATGAGGCGCAGCAAGGCAGGGCAAGATGGGTGAGGTATGGTCGGGGCGGGGCCCGGGCGGAGACTCCGGAGCGAACGCCGGCGTCAATGTTGCATGGCGGAGGCAGCAGCGGTGGCGGAGGCGACGGGAGCAATAAACCGAGCGGAGCATAGGGAATGCGCTGGCGGCGGCGGCGGCGGCGGCAACGCTGGGGGTTCGAAGCCCGAGGACGACGCTCGCCGCCGTGAAGCCGTTCCAAGCGATGACTCACAGCCGCTCGTCGCCGCCGCATGGAAGATTCCCGGCTGCAAATGCATGCGCAGCGGCAGACGAACTCACGATATGGTGTCAATAAAACGTTTAATCAATACTTAATCATTAGGGTATTGGACTTGAGTTGCATATGAGTTCGCAATGAGACCGAAGCAGTTCATTTTTAATAGCAAGACAATCCTTTGCACGACCTCTTATGGAAGAAAGTAAAGGTTGCTTGATTCCAAGCGGGTATACGCGGCTCCATCAACCTCAAGCCCAAGTAACACCTTTCGCTTAAATCCTAAATACGACCGTCCCCTTCACAATATGGCTTTCACCGCTACAAAGCATTCTGGCTACCTGTCTGCCCATTATGAAGGCATCAGTACTGCGAAAGAAATGAAATGAAATATGGAAACAAGCTTAAGTCCACAGTGCGCGCAAAATGATTCTTAAACGTCACTACAGCTCGCACTTAGCAGGACAACTTGCATTATGCTTCTGTCGATAAAGTCCCACGAGCCGAAAAACATGCTCAATGATAGCTAGGGAGAAATTAAGATGAATCCTCTAGAAAATCACGAATTATTTCACGATTCACTGAAATGACACACCCATACCTCTTAGTAATGACAATTTACAAAATTCATTCTAGAAAGCCCCCGTTCTCGAAATGATTCACGAGAGACGATTAAATACATAAATGTTCAAAATATTAGTTACAATGAATCTTACACTTTCTAAAAATGCTTTTCTGCATTTTTTGTCCTTCTATTGGGCCCTTGTACCTTTTATCACCCTCGCTAACACGAAAGAATAAACGAAAACGGGTGCATCTACATGTTCATTCATGTAATTTCCAAGATCACTGGCACAGTCTGATATTAAGGATAACTGTGTTACACTCTTAACAGCGCATGCATCCGACAGTCTATATCTGGTTGCGTGCCATGAAATGTGACTACAGATCTACCATATCACGCAAGAAAAGAAAAAAATTACTATCACGTTACGCTGAAATTCCGAGATTCTTCAGTAATACGAATCCAGAAATGAAACGTGGCACCAGCGACAGCACATAAGCCCATGGAATAAGGACTTTAAGCACATCGTACTGCAATCTACTACAATCTAGACCTTCTGCGCGTGCGCAGTTTGAGTTGCGCAAGCCCAGATGCTAAAAAGTGGTATATTATAAATATTATTGTTGACTGCTCTGCGGTACGCCATGCTTGAGCTCCCTAATGAAAACTACATCACAAGACTCTACGACGCAATACGAAATCGATTCCGTGCATTGATTTAGAAGTACCCTCAAGGACGCCTCTCCCTGGTTCATATCGAGCTGTTGGCTTCGTTCACATTCCCTTTCGACAAACCTGAATTATTTCTATACTTCTAAAATTGAATGGGATGTGGATATTACCCAAACTTCATCCACGCTCGAGCAAAGCAAATGCAAAGACGCAAATTGCTAATTTAATTTCACGCCATCCATCAACGGAAGAAAAAAAACCAACAAAACAACACAACGTTCACTGACAAGAATGAAAGACAAAACTAAACTGTAGGGTGCAAGCATTCGAGGATGTGATGATACGATGTTCGAATTTTCGCCTAAGCCGAGAAGGCACAAATGCGTCGTCAGTAACATGAGTAAAATAGCTCGATTTTAACGTAATGGTTGCGAAAAATGTGAAATATTAGTAATGAAATAATATGATCCACCAGAAACCAAGACTACACACATCAAGTAACATTCCAAAAGGTTTACACCAAATTTACAATTAGAGCGTGACATCGGCACGGCCTTTTTTAAACTCCATTTCTGCCTGCCCGGCTTTACATGCGTATCATGGATCATAAATTTCTTTAATTTCAGAAAGACCTAGAGTGCTTATCGGCTACACTGTTGAGAGACACGAAGATTGTTATACCGTTCCCTTTGTTTCACGGGCGCGTGCACGGATATGAAAGGTACTGCGGAAGACGGGGGAGAGAAGACTACCAGACGAAGGATGAATGTATTCCGCGGCAGCAAAGCTCCTCAAAAATTAACGAACGCGCACGCACTAAGCCAACAGCGACGAAGATAAAAGGCACCACAGGAAGCAGCAGAAAGTTCAGGGCGAAGGAAGAGTTGGACGCTACATTTCGATTTTTATATTTATTCATTTTAATACATGCACACATAACGTATATGATCCAAACAATATGTACATTTAAACATTCAGCGAAGCTAAAATAGTATTTTCATTTAACACGATAATAAATCATAAACTGAGATCGCAGGAAGATTTGCTGGGAATCACAACAATGTTCCCTACACAAAACTCTGAATGTGGCACAATCTGGAGCGCATTGTGTTAGACCCTGTGCATTTTGCACACGAACATGATGTGAACGCCCAGGATCCTTCACATCTGAATAAAAAGACGTTTTCGTTGCGTCGCAACCGTCACGTAATCTCGCTTAAAACGCCAAGCCATGACGCAGCAAGCAGAGACATTCGGCAAGGACCTTGAAACACTTCACCTCGCGTAACAGAACGAGGCAAGGTGAGCTCGCCAGGTGCAAAGAAGTGAGCGCACAGGTTCGTCTCGACAGATAATAGCGACAATGATCGATGTTTTCAGAGCAATAGCTACTCGTGACTTCCTTCATTACAACGCCTATATCTGCGTGGGTGTTTGCTGGTGAAGTGGCCACCGCCGCGGCGCGCCGTGGCGTCGAGGCTGCTCGCGGGACACACTGACCTGACGCGAAGTGCAAGCACCAGGGGCGTTGAAACGCCAAAAATACCGCTGGCTGTTTGTTTCCCTTGCGCGTTCCCGTGCGCCGGGGATGTGGGTGAATGGGGCCGGCTTAGGCTGCTCGGAGACCGGGTTCTCTGGCAGAAGTTCAAATGATTCCTTCGCAGTAATATGCCCACATCACTTATTGTAAATGGCGAGAGATAGGTGTTCCGACTCGATTTGTATTGTCCCTCGTTTATACTCTGCACTCCCCAAAGTCTCAGATCCAGTTTTCATGTTTCAAATATAATTCCACGAAATACTTCGTTATGAATGTTTTTTATTACACACGCTTACAAATTTGTAAAGTATACATAGCTTATTTTGATTTTCTATCAGAAGAAAAATTTCAGTACTCAATCCACATTAAGCGAAAAAAAATCCACTTAGCTGTACAATATCCAATTTGTTGAAAAGTTTCATGCAACACAAAAGTAACGAAACAAATAACTAGTAGTGCTACAAAATGTCATAAACTTTCTCGTAAAAGTTACTTTCCTAATCTAATTGGTCTGGACTAGTCTCGCCTCTGCTCCGTCTTGTTCCCAGCTTGAAGCCTCTCAGCGCCCAAAAGACATTTTCTCACATTCATTGAATGTTTCGATTCCCTGATAGAAATGAAATGGGACTTTACGAATATTACAGAAGAGTGAAACCTGGTTCAAGATGCAAATTTCGACTGAAAAATTTGGAGCCGTCTAGGAATGTCGTTCGAGCTTTTCTGAAAATTAGTAATTTTGAGCTTATTTTCACAAAACAAAAACTTTCCGAGAAACTTCATAAGAAATTATTTGAAACACAAATCCAATAATATGTAAAGAAAGCTTGTAGTGTAAATATAAACGACGTGAGAAATATTTCGAAATGTATATATTCGTAGTGTAAATATATACTTACATTACAAAAAGAGCCTATGTTGTAAATATTAACAAGGTAAGAAATATTTTCAAAAAATACATTTTTGTAATTTTTTTAAAATAAAAAGGCCGTCCCCCTCTTTCCCACTGAAAAGTACAATAATTAATATTCAAATACTATTTATTAATATTTAAAATAACGTACTCACTTTTCGCTTTAATATATAGTCACTGAATTTGATAGTTGCATCTATGAGCTCAAAATGTCTCGAAAAATAATACTTGGTGACGAAAATAAAGTCTGTCTTGTTTAATTACTTTTTTAAAACAAGCTGTTTCTCGGGGGCCTTCAGCAAATGCCTAGTACTGCCTAATGGATTATCCACCACTGGCTATGCGTGGCCAAGGCTACACCAGAAAGCAAGCATTTCGCTATTGGGTATTGCTTGTGCCACACATTTAAGGGACCTAAGTCCTCATTCATAGTTCCACGAAGCATTAAGACACGCACAGACCAACCAACCGTCCATGGAACAGGACATCTCAACGTCTAGCGCGAGCAATGCCGGGATTGAATTCCAGTCTTTCCTAAAAATGGTAAATTACAACAAAGGATCAATTGATATTTCTTCGTACTGCTCTACACTCAAAAAAGTGTCCGCTTGAATGAGTTGAGCGCAGAGTCAACCATGGAGCCAACGTGCACAATCGGTAGTTTGCCCAGCAGCCCTCTTCCTTCGAAAGGCCCTGCCCCCCACCGCCGCAGCGCCAGGCACGTCCCCACGCCCCGAAAGGCCATTCGCGAATCGATCTCCCTTCGGCACAATGCGACGACACAAAGTATCCCAGTGGACTCGTTTATCATCACGAAAAAAGACTCGAGTGACGTTAACGGAAAACATCATGGAAGGCGAGAGCCTTAATGGAACATCTCGAGATATCATTTACAATCGCGCAGGTCAAGAGCCAACGAACCCGATCTAATATACAACCATGACTCATAAATGCGTTTATTATTCAGAACATTGAGTGTTTTTCCTCACAACAGAGATGCTGTTTTCTCTGTCTCTGGATGGAACTGTCAATTCTAGCTGCCACATGCTATACTTTACAACTTTAAAATACATGAAAAATACATGGCAAAGTAAGAATAAGAACAACAAAAATATATATTTAGAAGTGGATCAGATCTTTCCACGCTCTTCTATTGATAATTTTCTTAACCACGGCGAAATGTAATGAATTGTCGAAGACTATCTATCCTATGTTGTCCAAAATTGAGAATAGAACATTTCTGCTAATGTATGAATTTCAAACCCTTGAAAAGGCAATATAAAACTTTCTTATCGACCTGTTGTCCTAAACCTATTTCCAAAATTCACTCCCAGCGTCATCTCCCTTCTTTTCCCGGAATGAGAATCACATAAACAGGGTCACTTCGAACAAGAACTCAGTCCTTTGATACACAAAAACTAAAACTCCCCTTGGCTAGCTCCAACGTAGTGTAGTTTCCCATTAGTCTCTTGTGAGACGCTGCAGCTGTTGCACGCGTTCTTCCGTACAAAGAGAAGACATTCCCGAATCACATGCGCGATGCACCGTAAGCCAGTGATGGCCAAATCGATTACAAGTTGCGCACTACCTTCCGAGCGCAGAGGGAACACACGGCTCCAAGAACCAATCTGATCGCGCCCTCGGTGCTCCATTCCGCTGAGACCACTCTCCCTCGCCTTATCCAACAACTGGGTCTAGTATCTTTCCAACTCCAACCACGAATGATAGAAGTGCTTGAATGAATGATAGAAGAATCCAACCACGAATGATAGAAGCACGTCGCATTTGAGCTCTTACTCGTATGTGAAAAAATAGCGAGTAGTCGAAGTGTTTGCTACCCTTGGCGTACGCGTTCGGCCACGAACGAAATTAAAGTGAAAGCCAAGAAACGAGTGGTGGAAGCCTATCGTCAGACAAGGGTCGTGGCCGCGGTCCACAACTGATATCTTCGTCCGCCGACGTTCCCACATCGATTTGAGGGCGCGCCCTTTCCGGGTTTTGCTCTGTCTCCCTCGGAGACGCAGAGGGGAGAAGAGTGGGCACGTCCACGCGCTCGTCTGCGCCCCGCCGCGCCGCGCCGCGCCAAGGGTTTCTGGGTCACCGGAACGCCCCGCCCTCGCGCTGCCCGCTGCTCCCCGTCGCCCCTTTCGTGGGGCCCTTTTATGTGACCGCGGCTCGTGCCGCTCCGACACCGAATTCGTGGCCGTCCACCCGCCCTCCTTCGCGCCGGCTCCGGTTGCACACAGGGCCGCGCCACCACTGCCACTCGCCCGCTCGGGGAAAGAGCAACTTCCGCCCCTTCTCATGGACTTCACTCACTAACCTCACACCACGCGCCCGCACACACGATTGCCTCGCGATCTTCCACGAGAGAAACCCCTAAATGAATTTTACAACTCACTTTTTGAGATATCCTGAGGGCGAGAAGTAGGACCATTTATTTTCAGATGATATAAATGTTATTAAATAGGAAGCCCCTGTTTCGGACTAAAATAATATAAAGCTAAATTATGTTAGATGGATTTATTAGCATCGTATACCACACACTGCATTGTAAAATGTCAGCCCACGCTCTTGCCAGTAGTTTTTGCTTGTTTAGATTATTTCTGCCCCTGGACTTGTGTCACCTCGCAGGTGATTGTCATCGTTTTCTGGCAACCACGAATTGCCCATGATCTTCGACGAGGATAGCATTGAGTGAATTTTGAAAGTTGTTTCATACTTTCAGTTTCTTCTTTGAGCGGCAAGTAGGATCGTACTATGTGGTTACAATACGTACGTTTTCTGGATCACCACGTCAACGTAGCGCCAGAACGGAACAGAACGTTATTGGCTGGTGTGTCAAGAGGGAATCAAATCGATGGCGAAACGTCTGAAGACGGAGCTCCACGAGAAATGGACTGGCACCTGTCCGTCGATAAGTCTGTCTGTCAACGCTCCAGGAAGGAGAGTACTGACAACAAACGATTGGCACACGAGTTAACAGAGAATCAAAAATGAAGAAACCTAAAAACAGTCAGCTTCATGTACTCTGAGAACGTTATCTCTCGTTGTTGAGGGCGATAACAAAGGATTTTCCATATGCTATTTCTGGGTCACATCCAGATAAAAGGGAATAAATTTTCCTGAAGAAAATATTACAACCGATAGTTACGCATATGTAACAGAGATAAGAGTATAAAATTGATCGAAAACTGCATCCGATTACACTAAGCTGTCAGACGATAACAGGAATTCAGTGAATATTATTCGTCAATAAAGTTTATAGTTATATGAAGCCTTTTTTCATTTTAATGCTTTCTCTTGAAGCGCACTTTTTTATTAAGTATTGATCAACCCCTCATAGTATTACATGATGATGATGATGATGATTATTATTATTATTATTATTATTATTATTATTATTATTATTATTATTATGAATATTTTTCTCATTTTCACTTTTCCCCGTCAGTTTCACTTCGTATGAATTGAGAACATTTTCTATTAAAGAAAAAAGGAGATTTCATGTACACTCTTTTATTTGTTGATATCTATTTCTCTCTTTAGAATGACTCTTTTTTTGTACACCATCTAATAGTCACTTTTTCTGTATTTGAAGTAATTTAATCCACCCAATTTTTAAGAGACCCTGTGGCTGATATGCGGGGGCGTGCGGAGGGCGCAGGGCGGAAGGGCGAGGGCGGGGGCGGGAACGACCTGAGAGGCGCGGGGCCGCTGACCGGGCGACCGGGCCGAAGGCGCGCGCACGTGCCGCCCAAGAAGGCGGGGGTCCAGGTGATCAACGACTCTGTGCTACAAGCGCAGGTGGGTTACGGCAATTCGACGCCGAGAAGCTGGTGCAGCTGATTCACATCCGCCTCCGCACGAAGTGTTGCCAGCATTACCTCATTATTGCTAATGCGGACAATGATAGAATCCGACCCGTGTCACTCCTATAACAACCTAATGGGAAATAAAGAGTGGGAATATGGAGAAAAATTTCGATCGAAGAATACATGTATTTCCCTCAATATTCTAACACTTCTCGTTATCAAGATTTATTTACTGACATAATTCATATTTGTTTCCATATATTTTATTTTACTGGTTTAGATTAAATGAATGCAATAGTTCTTTAGATAGTGACCAAACTGTAGATCACGTCATATTCCCAATTTCCAAAAGAAAAAGAAAAAAACAACAACACACGATTGAAATTTGACGTGACTGGAACATTAATGATTTAAAGAGTAGTAATGAAGGTTTTTCGATACTGATACTGCGGTTGAGTTAACGATACCACATCGACAGTATTGAAACATACTACTAGAATACTGAAAATCAATTCATCGATTTTCGAAGAACCGAAAGTATTGCTACGTCCGTAGGTCGTAGCAGATAGAAATGTTCTGAAACGAAAACGAGTTGGAAGAGAGCCAAGGAAACGCGAAGAGAGTCGAAGACTCCAACTGTCAACTGTCCGCGGGTCGAACTTTTAAGCATCTGGCCTGACAGTCTCATTCGAAACGTTACTGCTATTTGACAGCTCCTGGGGCACCGATTACAACCTAAGGCTGCAGTGAAGTCCGGTGCGCCAACGGAATAGGTCGGCTGAGGGAAGAATCGAGTTTTGGCCCTGAATTATAGATCAGGTCTTCAAATCACAAGGCAGCACGTGTGTCAGCACTCAACATGGCGATGTCAAACACCATTCATGATACCACGCCACACTTGTCTGACAGTAATTCTATGTTTGCACAAAAGTGATCAAAATATGTCAATGTCTTAATAATATGCGTTTTTATATTCAAGAACAGAATTGGTTTCAACAGAAGAATATACACCACCATAACAATCTTTGCAGAAGTTTAGTGAGATGACGCTAGAATCAATGGGATTTTGTGGAATTTTTCTTTTCATTTCATTATAATTCAAGCAATATAGAAACCAAAACCATAACCGGAACACATTTATTCGGGGGAAAAACTTACGTTGCTATTGTCTAACTCGTTGAAAGAAGGAAATCACATACAACACGTTCTACTAATCGTGGGTCTCGTTGGCGCCAACTTCTCTGACTTATTTAATTCACAAGTGTTCTACCTCCCAAACCGTTACTAGCATTAGCATGTTCGCAGACGTCCGTCTACTGATAATGTTAGCATCAACTGAATGGTCTTGCCTTCCGCCCTTTTTACCTTCTCCCTTTCCTTTCCGTCTCGACTCATCTCAGCAGACCGCAAAACCACATTTGGGACCAAAATCCCATCTGCAAGGAAACGTCACAATCAATCCCTTTCGCAAGCAGCAAATCTTGCTCAACACATTCCTCCACGGGCCAACTTGTCGGCGCATTGTCAAGAAGCGGGTTTTACACTCTGATCCATCAGCGCACCGGCGGTGGCGGCGGTGGCGGCGGTGGCGGCGGTGGCGGCGGTGGCGGCGGTGGCGGCGGTGGCGGCGGTGGCGGCGGTGGCGGCGGTGGCGGCGGTGGCGGCGGTGGCGGCGGTGGCGGCGGTGGCGGCGGTGGCGGCGGTGGTGGCGGCGGTGGCGGCGGTGGCGGCGGTGGCGGTGGTGGCGGTGGTGGCGGCGGTGGCGGCAGCGGGTGGAGGCGGCGGTGGGAGCGGGGGCGGGGAGGCGGCGCCATCATCCGTTCCCACTCGATCCATCACGCCGGCGCCGCACAATCGCCCGAGAACACACGGCTGTAAATTACTGCAGCGCCGACTCGACGCGGCGGCGGCGCGGCGCGGCGGCTGGGAGAGCGAGCTCCTTCCAGCGATAGCGCGCAAGGCCGCCGCCGTCTCCGCTGCACCGGCGCCGGCGGCGGGGGCGGCGGCGGCGGCGGCGACGGCGACGGAAACGAGAGCTCTCACGCGCCGCTGATAAGGCGCCGAGTCAACACGAACGACAACGACGAAATTGGAGCGCGGTGGCAGCGCAGCCCACGCAGACTTTTTGGCAGACGAGAGACGTACGGTATCAGCGTTTCATCGTGTATTGCGAGTGCAGTTATCATGATTACAATTTGCCCATCTAAGTGGCACTCCGGTGCGGTGGAAACGGCTCCGCGCCTCGTTCTTACCAGCGCAGGTTTCAATATCACGAATAGCATGAATGTTTTGCACAGTGCGACTGAAGCGGGAAAGTCACGGCAAAACTACGCATCCCACAATCAATACATCAATATTCACTGTTACTAATTTTATTAGCCAGAGGAAGCGATACCTCTATATGCAAAATCTCTTTCGAAGTAAAGGGCCAGGAAATAGGACAAACACATTATTATTTCATATTGTGAAGTGTATTCATAAGAAGACCATATATTTATATTTAGGATGGTAGTACGTAAAAACAAATCCACGTGGAACTTTCTAAAAGCTTAACAAAACGAAAGACAATGTGTCTGGGTAAATTCCGAAACTTGGGTATGTATCCAATTTCTACAGATTTTACATTGTTCAATTTTAATATTTCATCTATTTCTATTTGTATACTTAATTTACTTTCATTTCGTATGACAATTAAATGTTTCCATAATTGTCTTCTCTACAGTGTCACTGAAGTTAAAACACATGATGGTTAATTATTTATAATATTAAATATATTTTTAAAACCCTTCGTGGTTGATATCGTTTGGATCTTTAACCATTACAAAGTTTCTGCCGACCTAACGATCCAAAACGCGTTTTAAGAAAAACAAGTTAAGTGTTATTTCTGCTATAAATGATATTGATTCAAATTATTCTCGACAAACTTCAACAACATGCAGGAGACGGAATTCAGTTGCATATACAACATTTAACTTCCAGGCCATGGATGTATTAGATTTCGATAGTGGAATCGCCAAACGTTAATAGAAACGTTTATGAAGATGCATTCCAATCCCACGCGCAGTACACCAACTGAAAACGCTTTCCACGTGCAGACGTCTATTCAGTGCAATACAGCTAACGGTTGCTAATGAAGCGAAATTACGTTCTCGTATGTGGCACCCGTTTTGCGGTTAGTAACTGCGGGATACATTAACTCCTAAAGTGAAAGTAAATACACATCGCTCACATTTCACACACCATACAACGATAATATGCTACTAAACCATAAAAAATCATCATTTTTTTAAAAATCCATTCCCCAAAATATTAGTAGAGATAATAATTAAAAATAACCGTTAAATGGTTCATGTACAAAACGGTTTCCCTAAAAAATGTAAATTTCCTCAAACTGAAGAAGTATTAATCGCTGTCGTCCAATCACTAAGAAGTGCCATGGGGATCAGTTGTTTTCTATTGCTTTACTTTTGTAGTATCAAATTTTCCTTCGTTTTTAAACACTATTATTCACTGGTATCAAAAAAACGAATGACAGGACAAAACGACAGCCAAAAAAGCAGTTATGGTCAGTTACATTTTGGTGTGACACCTACTAATTTGAGTCTTTCTATTTGCAACGGGTCGCTCGTACAAGGGCCGAAGCCCCGGAGAAGGGGCCAAGAGCGCCGGCTTCCAGATGCACTCAAGGGAGGCGAATGAGGCGGACGTTGGGCGAGCAAACCGAATTTCGGAGTTTACGAGCGCCCAAGGTCTATTGAGCGACAGTAGAGAAAACGGGCGCTCACCGAGCAGACGGGGCAAACAGTGCTACTCCCACTGCTCCTCTAAAAAAATCACATTTAGCAGAATGGTTTTAACGTGATTGGAGACGACGAAAGACAAAGTGTTTTATTCTGTACAATCGTCTGTTATGGAACCATTTTCACGATTCTTTTTGTAGTAAAAGTAAACCCTTTTGGGCACTATATAATTACAAATCACGATTTTTTAGATATGTTATCTCTTTCGTCTTATGTCATTTATACACATTTTTACTAGCAAATAAGATTAGTCATACACAATTTTCAAAAAAGCTACATTACACGACGAGAAATGAATAGCAAAAAATAAAAAACTGAATCATTAAAAAAAGAAGAAATACACATATAACACAGCTATCCAATCCTAACCCACGAACAAATTCTAATCTGCGAACGATAGCTTGTCAGAAACGTTAAGTAGCGTATTTTCGTCAGCAGCCAGAAGGCCTGGCTCCTTTGGCGCCATTCCCTGCCAAGGCGGACTTGGCCGACGCACACAAGCGAAACAGGCCTAGCCGTAACAACAGCCGGGCCCTCGTCGCGAGCAAGTCGGGCGGCCAGCTGCACCCCACGGCGGCGGCGGGCGGCGCGCGCCGGTAGACCCTGGCCGGGAGCGGGCGGGGCGGAGGGGGCCGGCGCTCGGGTCACGTGAGCGCGGCTATCGACCTGCGGGGGCGGGAGGGGGGCGCGGCCACTCGGCGGCGCGGGGAGGCCCGCGTGCGCGCCGGGCGGCGGAGCACAGGTGGCGGCGGGGCGGGGGCGGACGGGAGGGAGGGGGAAGGTAACCGTCCAGGACGAGCGGCCGCAGCCGACGCGCCGTGCCGCGCCGCGCTGCCCCTCGCAACGCATTCCCGCCAACGCCGCTTCCGCGCTGAAATACGCGAGCGGAAAGCGCACTCGGAACACGGCTCCGAAACGAACATGGGATTTTCACATTCAATGACATAAAAGCATTAAAATCTATTAAACTATTCTACAAACTGAACAGCCCAGCAGCAACGTATTTGAGCCCGCATTTGGACAAGCTTTTTGACTAGCAAATCGTGGTTTCCTTTTATATGCCAGTATTATTGAACTATTTTATGATGGTTTTTACACATTAATACATAGGTTGGATAAAAAGTAATGAGAATATTGCTGTAACTTAAAGCCGGTGAGTCGGCGTGCTGCCATCTGTCGACACAAAAAGAAGGAATAATAGACGTGTATGTGCAGCAAGCAGGAACAGTATTCTGTCACTCTACTGCAGTGTATAAATCGTTGAACTTCATAGCAATAGTTCAAGAGCCCTAACGTCATGTTTACAAAGGTAGAGCAGCGTTCTGTCTTAAAATTGAAGTGAAACGAGGTCGGAGTAAGCAAGAATGTTTTCAGGGATTGTGTAAAATATGTGGTAATGCAGAGTAACCTTACTCCGTAGTCGCACGATGGGTTAAAGCGTTCAAATTAGGCAGAGATGATGTGAAAGATAACCTCCGCACAGGACGACTCCACGTGGAGAACTCTTGCACCGTTGGCAATGGGAGATTCTGGAACACCCACCTTACACGATAGTACTCCCTTACACGATATTACTCCCTCTTCAGCAAAATGAAAGAACCTCTCCGAAGTACTCGGTACCATTCCAGAGAATAAATTATTCACGCTATAGGGTGGTCAATGTGGGGCATCAACAGAAAGAGACACACAGATGGTGTACGACGCCTTCCTAACATTTGGCAAAAGGACATTAATAAAGGAGACGATTATATTGAAGGTATGTAAATGTAAATACCTCTGTTAATGAGATCGGTTCAGAGGAAAAAAATCTCATTACTTTTTATCCAACCCTTGTATAATACGTTTGCTTAACATGCTATATCAACATATGATGCAAGCAATATCTGTACAACATATTATCTACTTCCAGAACTTAAAAGTAAGCATAACTTTTCACGCATCGAAGCGCAATGATTCAATTTCTGAAGAATCCGGTGTGCAAAATTTTACATGTACCTTTTGGTAGAGAGGTTCTCGCCATTCCCTCGAGAAGATACGTCTAATGTATGGTTGCTAACGACTCGACCCAAATACGAAGGATATATCGGAGGAAAATGTAGGTCTTCAACAGAGTATTAGGCAACGTTGTCTGCGATCCCATTAAATTACGCACGCATCTGGCACTTGCTCAAAACAACAAATCACATTACTTAAGGGTCGACTCCTATTTGAGCACAATGGGTGCATTCACGGTAACACAACAACGTACAAGGACCAATCATTTATTTTCATCGAAACGCAAGACACTGCGTGTCTCAAAAACGGAAAATTTTGTGCAGTTAATCGAACAAATTACTGACGACACAAGGTCCCGGATTTTTGACTCCACGATTATGTACCATTCTTCGATCTGCTACGCTTAATACACTCTATAATACGTCCCGTCATTGCCCTGAAATTTTGGGCAAACCCGATATGCAGTATAAATTGTATAAATATACCATGTTTTGTTAGAGCATTTCATGCAGGTATTACAAGATGAAAAGAGAGCATTTAAACGAGCAGCCCAAAGTTTTCCAGATAGAAAAGGGATAATATAACTCCTCAGGTCTGGCTTTAATGATGGTATAACTCAAATCACAGGATGAAAACGGTGAAGACATGACAGTGGCTGCGCAATAAGGGTAAAGAATGTTCTGAAAATTTCAATACAATAATGTTCTAAACTTCTAGTCCGTCATCTATGAATAACTAAAATAATAATAATAAAAATAGTCGGCCCGTGGCCGGGATCGCTATGTCAATAGTGCCGTGGCGATCTCGAGCCGCAGGGTGGCGTGTTCGAATTCCGCCTCGGACATGGGTTTATTTGTTTTTGTCTGTATGTGAGTGTCGTCCTCTCACGCCTCGTAATCATCATCAATTCATCTTCCATACCCCCAAGGCTAAGAATCCTGGGGTATAAAAATGGACTCGGCAGAAATGCTGATCCCCACAAACAATGTCTTACGTGCTTAAATGCACGTTCACGTAGTCCATAGATGCCGACTCGCGAATAATAATAATAATAATAATAATAATAATAATAATAATAATAATATTAATGATTCTATTAATAATGCACTATCCCTTCCACATTAAAAAGGGCATTTTGCAAGGAGAGTGGTATCCGTGAAACAGCGGGTCCATTACATTCGTTTAATTAACACAACGGCAAAGCTATCTCGTTCGGCCAAAGGCTCCAGGCGCGTGGCGGGCCGCGTCGCGCCGCCTCCGTTCGGCAGCCGCGGAAGGCTCCTGGGCGGGGCCGGGTGGGGCGGGGCGGGGCGGAGAGAGTGCAACGCCCGGCCCAAGCGAGCGCGCGCCCGCCCGCCCGCGCCAGATGAAAGCGACCGCCCTCACAGAAGGGCGGCGCGACGCAAGCGCCAGCTGCCACGCTCTACTTTTGGAGACTCGGCGCGGAGGGCTGCCTGGCTTTTCTTTTTTCTTTCTTTCTTCTTCAAAGGAACTATTTGTTGATAGTCGGATTCGAAAACGTGAGCTTGTCCGACTGTCATAATGAGTTCGCAGGATCAAACCCTGTCGAAATGGAGCACTTTCAAGGTCGAAACAGTAGTTCATACGCCTTCTTTTGGCAGGGGAAGAAAAGTGATCGTCTCATCGCAGATTTGTGGCCCGTCCGAGAACTTGAATCACAAATCAAGTATCTGAGAAAAACACTGCCAAATAATACATTTTTGCAATGTATTGATTCAATACCGGCATGTGGTCTTCAATATATTTCGATTCGGTAGTATTTCGATAAACCGGTTGTAGTCTATGCTACAATAAAAAATATACAAAAGTAGAATCACTGAAATCTAGCTTCACTGGGTATGAAATTATAGTTCAGCCATACGTAAGACTAGCTTCTAACTCATTCTAAAAATCAGTTTTTCGTTCAAGAGCAACTGTATTCTTGAATTTCATTGAGATTTCGCATCCTCTTACAGAAGTGATACAACTATATATTTAGTGAAGTCAGTTGATCTCCTGAAATATGCCTGTTCTGTCTGATGTGTGCCTGTGTACAACGGACACACATTAATTTTGCAGATCGACTTGAAATTAATGTTTTATATTTCGTTTTTTAACTAACTATCCAAACACGAAGCTTTAAAGTTGAGTCACTTTTAGTACGGGGATGCGGTTTCAATGTACATTTTAACCTCAATTAAATACCGTAAAAAGTTTCAATGGATTACAATACATTAAAATGAACTTCCGATATCAATGCATAGATATACTGACACTGATAAAAATACTGGTATTTAAGAAAAACCTATAGGGCACCCTCGGTCGTATGTACTGTCCAGTGTCCAGAGCGTCTCCGGAGTCCAGAACGACTCCGGAGACCGAAAGAGGGACGAACAGAAGGGCGGAGAGTCCTCAAGCAGGTAGCGACGCGCTCCTGATAACAAAACACTCGAGGAATGCGGTCGTTCGGGGTGCGGAGTGGATTGATTCGACGGGCGCGGAGGAGGCCGACGCGACGTCGCCCGAACCGGAGCGATGCTATCTCGACTGCCGTCGTCTGGCAAGAGAGTGGCGCGGGCCGCGGGGCGGAGCGCAGCGCCGGCCGGTCGCCGTTGCAGCCGTTCTAATTTATTCCTAGACGGCGCAAAATATGCAAGCTCTACACCAAGTCACGCTCTGGAAGCCTGCACAGAAATGAGTGAATGTTTGAACAGATAGCAAACAAGTATCCAAATCAGTAAGTACATCAAATACATTAACGCGTGCCATGACGTGATGCGGCTGGCGTACTGGTTGGTAGCGTACTGGTAGGTATGATCGATGAGTAAGTGATTGAGAGATTATTCAAACGAGATCATCAAACGACATCTCGGATTAATCTGAGACACCAGAATCACATGACCAGGTCGCACAATTGCTCTACGGCACTATTGCAATACAGATACTGTGGAGCGCGTTGGCATCTATTGATTGAAGTATTGATAGTATTGAAGAACCTGAGAAAATGGTTCACGTGGTATTAAAAATGCAGGGCAGGAACATTGAGACTGTAAAGAGTATTTTTCTTGTTAAATGATTAAGCCAACATGTGTGTGGTTGCAAGAACGTTTCTGAACGAGAGCAGTAAAGAGATTGCGAAACGCGCCGACGACTACTTATATTGTAATTATAGAAATGTTAGGCGAACAGTCGAAATAATATTCAAACAGAGCTTTCGGTAGAGGAAAATTGACTGAAGAACATTGGAGCCAGACAGATATCTTATAAATGCATCTGTGAATAAGAGGATTGTTGAATAATATACAACTTACCAACATCTTCATTAGAATACAGACGTGGAATACGCGCAATTGGGGGCAAGCACTGTTCTTGAAGATGCGTAAACACGTAGTAGAGATAGGTTGAAAGAATGTTGAAACTTGACGGCACAATACCCTCTGGCTAGATCAAAAATAGAGACATGTTATCGTCCACCTGCACTCTTGTAGAAACGTGAGCGAGTTTTCAAACAACATTCAAACAAAAGAGCTGCGACAAGAACACCAAAAAGCTATGTGCAGGAATATTCTTGTTAATGTACGCGCAAAAAGGTGCATTGTTGACAGCTTACTCAAACGAGTCAAATAGCTGAACACGTAAACTGTGAGGCATTTCATCGCCAAAGAGCAATATTGACGACGCGTATGCAGAGTAGATCAATTCTCGACGGAATATCAATTAAGCGAGCGCTGCAAATGAGACGTAGATATATTTAGCGAGACATGTTAGCGCCGAGGTATTCTGGCCGATGCATGGGCGAATCGTTGGCACAATACTCAAAGTAAATCGTGGTGCAAATGCACAATTATATAATAATATAAACTGACTGTGGCATTTGCGATTTGCTGGCGCACCATTTCAACGAGAGCCGTGTGTTGTCTGTGCATGTGGTGATGACTGGGAGAGGGAGAGACCTGTGGCGTTGGGGGGAGGCCACTCACCCGCGGTGGCGACGCGTCCGGCGTTGGCGCTGCCCTTGAGGGCGGCGGTGGCGGGGCCGCCGGGGCCGGCGTTGGCGCCGGGGCCGGCGGCGGGGTCGGCGGGCGGGGGCGGGGGGCGGTGCTGCAGGAAGTCGGACAGCGACAGCGAGCTGGCGATGAGCTGTCGCTTCTCCTCGAAGTTGAGGAAGTCGAGGGAGTTGCTGCGCTGCGGCGGCGCGGCCAGGCCCGCGGCCATCGCCGCCTTGGCCGCCGCCACGGCGCCCACCGGCGGCTGCGTGCCGTCCAGCGGCAGCGACGTGGGCGGCTGCGGCGGCGCGCCCGCGTCCACGCCCCCGCCCCCACCGCCGGCCGGCGGGGCCACCAGGTACACGCCGCTCACGCGGATGGACATGGCGCGGCCCAGGCTGCGGCGCCGGCACGACGGAGGGCGCGGTCAGTGGGGCGGTCGCTCCGCTCGCTCCGCCTGCTGCTCCGGCCCCTGCTCCTGCTCCTGCGCCGCCTCCCGCGCCCGCTCCGAGGCCTCAGGCTGCTCCTGATGCATCCTGGCCCGGCCCTGGCCCTGGCCCTGGCCGCTCTGCTTCCTCTTCGTGCTCTTCCCCTGCACGCACTCACTGGATCGCTACTACTTCCCCGCTCCCCGCGGACCCCCTACCTACACCACTAGCACTCGACAGAGCAGCGCAGCGCAGAGCACAGCAGAGCAGAGCAACGTGCTCCTGCAGGCAGGCACGGAGCGCCCTGGCAGAGACGGCGGCGAGCGGCGGGCGGCTCGGCTCCGCGCCGCGCTGTTCCGCTGGCGCTGCTGCGGCGGCGGTGGCTCACAGCATCCGCGGTCTCGGGATCAATGCGCGGTCGCCATGGAGACGCGCGGACGCGACGGCGCGCGCGCGAGCGGACGCGCGCCCACCCGCCTCTTCCTCCGCCACCACTCGCACCGCGGCACTCCCTCTCCCCCTCACACGCACACGACGGCGGCGGCGGTGGCGGCGGCGGCGGCGGCAGGCACTCGGGGCGCGGGCGGCGACAGGGGCGGCGCGAACGACGTGAGTCTCGCGCGGCAAGCGGCGGCCGACTGGCGAGCACCAACCGCCGCGCGCCCGCCGCCGCCGCCGCGCCGCCAGGCTGGCCAACCTCGGCGCGCGCGCCCGGTCGTGGCACGGCACAGCGCGCACGTGCGCCCACTCGCTCCCCTCCAGCACGGCGATGAAGCTAGCGGACGGAAGCCGGCTTTGCACACCTTTCGCATGGCAAGCACACGGCGAGCTTTTCATTTCACTAAACAGTTCATTTTAGTTTTAAATGTAAATGCGGTTTAAACATGCCATTTTTGTATAAAGTACAATACAAAAATGGCATATCGTATTATGTTAAGTAGTGAATAAAACATATTTAATGGAATATTAATTAAACATTTATACTTTAAACCTGAAAAATAAATATAAAATACTACTGTATTACAATCTAACTAATAGCAATTATAGTAATAATATGATTTACTGAAGTTATATTAAATTTAAAAGTTTATTTGTAAGTTTCCATTAACCTCTCCAGAATTCTTAAATATGTGAAAACAGAATACGAGAGTGGGAACTGTCAGAATTACAAAACATTTCAAGACATGTAATAACCATTTTGGTGATACTTATTTCAAGGTAAGTCTAGAAAATTTTGAGTTTAAATGTATTTTGAAATTACCACAATAGAAACCTCATAAAACACTGAGGCCTCGCCTCCTGTAGGACAGTTTGGACCTACAATTTAGGGCTAATACAATCGCCTATCCAGAAACATCAGTAATCGCAGAGCCCCGCGCTGGCTGCCTGAAGCCCTGGCGCAAGGCGTGGAGGGGAGGGGCGCTTCCTCCTTGGCGCGGGGCCCCGCCTCCTCCTCACACGGCGCGGCGCCGGGTGGCGCCGGACGGACGGGACGGGGCGGGACGGGGCGGGACGGGGCGGGACGGGGCGGGACGGGGCGGGACGGGGCGGGACGGGACGGGGCGGGACGGGGCGGGATGGAGCGGGGTGGAATGGGGCGGGGCGGGGCGGGGCAGGGCGCGACGGGACGGGATGGGGTGGGGCGTGCCAGCGCGCACCACAGAGGCGGGGCGCGTCTTTGGGAAGACCTCGCGGCACACACCACGCTTGCCCTGGTTGCCTGCGCACGACTCGTCGACGCATATCGTAACGATCACAGGCGCTGTTACCTCTCTAAAGTGGTTTCTTCAACTTCCAGCAAAATCAATTAAAATTATTTTCACGAATGCTCTTTCTTCATTTCGCATAATGTTCATCCAAATATAGTTTGCCTGAAATATAGTTTGCCGGTTTTTACAATTGGTTTCTACGAGACTTCGCAAAATTGATCTTGCATTAGAATGGTGCCGTCAACGTAATATTTGAATTCACAAGAGTTCGGAAACAAATCTAAAAATCTTTGCAAAATTTCACACAATTTCTAATACAATTTTTGCACTATTACTCCTTACTTACGATTTTAACATTTACTATTGGGAAAATGATTATGTATTCATTGAAGATTTCAAGAATAAAGTTTGGCAGACTGGTGAACCTGACAGATACTACTTACTAGCATTCCACTCGTTTCATATCTCGAAGTATTCACGTACGACTTGTCAAGAGTTGATAAAAGTGAGATATCATTTGTTCTCTATTACAATGGGAAGCAAGATTTGGAATTGTTCTCAACAAAAAGTCAGAACTTGATGGTTTTGTTTTCGCGAGAAAAATTATTCCTTCTCGAGAAAAATTATTCCTTCTCGAGAATTAATCTTATTAACGTCAGCAAGTATCGACTTCCCTATTTTTCAAAATGTCAAGAGGGACAAAGCCAGAACTTTCTTTTTTTCTTTGTCGCAATGTTGTTTCACCCTCTGAAGTAGTCAGAGAGACATTAGTAGTTCGCATTCGTCCGAACAGAATCCCCAAAAATAACTGCGTTTTTTAAAATTTTCAACATACATTCGTTTCACGCATGTAATCGAAATATACTTTCACAAAGCTCAATTTTCCTTCAATGAATGATGTTTTGATTTAGGTACACAAAGTACATGAATTAGTAAATGAGCATGAATGTCATTTGTTCATGTAACACATTCGTTCTCTCAACACAACAACTGCATCTGAATTAATTTGAATCAGCTCCCACAAATTATGTTCATGATACCCAAATTTCCTTTCCACCGAAATCTAAAATCGATTTATTATCCTCATAAGCCCAACGCTCTGACGTATGACACCCCCGCGTCGTGTTACGGCCCCACGTCGATGGTGCGTAAAAAAGAATGCGCAAGAACAATTAAAAAATAGCATGCTACAGCAACACAACACTTTACAATATTTTATCTTTCTTAGAGAAGCATTACGTTTTACATTAGGATTACAAAACTATATCTTTACTACCCAAGTACGTAAAGTCGAGAAAGTAAAAACACCACGTTTGAGCTAGGCGAAGAAATATTTGAAAACCCTTTTTTTACTAGTAAAAATATTGTGAAGATAGCCCAAGGGGTAGCCGATATTCAGTAAATCACTTTGTCTTTGGCCACCAAACAAACAGCTCCCTTCAGGGTTTAACTGATCTGATGCAAATTTATATTTTTTTTAGATGAGTCACTTTTGTCGTGTCACTAACGATGCGACAAGTGACTTCACTAGTGGTTCCGCGCACCCCAAACGTCAAGTCGGCCACCGCAACAGAACACTATGGTCAGATTAAAATAAGTTGGTGATTGATAGTTGTGCTTCTGAAGCTGTAGCTTCATACAATATGAGTGTATGATTTGCTTACTTTAATAAGTATTTATTTTCTTGTCCCGGGAACACATGCTCAGTGGTACGCAACCAGTCAACGTCGCTCCCTTCCATTTCGCAACTGTCAATCACCAACTTATTTTAATCTGACCATAGTGACGTTTGTGTCCGAAGCCCTCCGCCTGCACATCGGCGGCGTCGCATCGTGTCGCTCCAAAGAGCCCCCGGTGCCTTCTTCGGCGCGCCGGCAGCCCCAAGAGGCCGCCGCGGCGGTGGCAGAGCGACAGGGCGTGCCGGCGGAAAGGGGCGGAGGAATACAAACACAAATACGAACATTAACCCAATTAAAAAAAGTAGAAAAACAAAAAGATGACCAACCTGAGTCAATTTTTTAAAAATTTCCTTCTCTTGCTCAGCTATTTCAATTATTTCTGCATTTAGTTACCATAGGAAAACTACGATATATCGAATATTAATAAGAAAAGAAATGTGTCTAATTATGGTTTAAATTAACTTCTTTATACGAAGGCTTATACTTTATATAAAGTGAAATTAAAAGATCCCTCATAATCAATATAATTTTGGTTATTATCGAAATGTTTTAAATGTACGACAATTAATTCGTAACAATTACAATGACTTTATTACTTTAAAATGCTACTTTTCACGAGCCAGAATGCGTTCTGCTTACAGACGCTACTTCTACATTATAATGTTATTTCGTTTGTATCCATTAAAATGGTTCCCTTTCACTCCACGTATTCTCTCCTAGTTGAGAAGCTTTATCTCTCTTAAGCACTATATTTTTACTTTCTGGAATATACACTTCCATTGAAATTGTGAAAAAAGTAGTATCTTGAGATTTTGAAATCATGTCAAAACCACTTTTGGTAGGAGAGCAATACAATTTCGATTTTGCGAGTATAACAATCACCCTAGTGGTGGTGACACCTGAAATCGAAAAAATGAAGAAAAAAACGTTTTTTCCAAAACGCCTATGTCACTCGTATGTCCTCTACATCCGTCTGACAGCATGTGTAGAATCGTGTGCTTAACAATGAATGAGCTTTCGGAAATAGCTCCTTTGGCGTAAAATGTATAATCCCTCCCTTAAATGCATACATCAGGCTTTGGTTTACAGATCTTCTCGTCTTACAGCCCCAAGAGCAAAATTCCAGGTGAAGTGGCACATCTCAGGGAAAACGCGGAGAGCGCCTAGTTTTATTAATTATTATTATTATTATGATTATTATTATTATCATCATTATTATTATTATTATTATTATTATTATTATTATTATTATTATTATTATTATTATTATTATTATTATTACTGGAGAGTGGGACTAGATATCTGTGTATTGTATGGTTGAGTGGCAAGGAGAAAGTGCTACGTATGCAACAGCACTCCCCTTGAGCTACCGCGTGGACGCGAAGGCAGAAGCGCCCTCCGTGGCTCCTCTCGTAATCTGCTCCTCGCGCCTCGCCGCCCCATCGATCAATCGCCGGTCGAGTGTTGTCGCAGAGCCGGTGGCGGAGGTGAGGCGACGGCGTGCGGCTGGATGTGCGGGGACGGGGGCGGCGAGGGCGGGGCCAACAGGATGGAGTTGCTCCGCTCCGGGGAGGTGCCGCTAGCCGCTTCCGGCGCGGGTCAACTTTTCCTAAGCCCTTCCCTTTTCCTCCTTCCTCAAAAAGGCGTAGCCCACTGCATCACCTTATGTTTTCCTGTGCTCTGATTACAATCACAACGATCCATTATAACTTATCCACTTCCGTTTTCAAGAAGCATTTGCAATACCAACGTTAGAAACCTACGCTAAAAAGTTCATGGAAACAAAACATGAAATCACCTATCACGACCATCTTCTCTCCTCGCTGACTTAACACACAAAATTCCGAAGATTCTGTCATGTTCACTTGTGTTTGAGGTTTTCGCTGGTCTGGCGCGAGAACATCTATATGCGTTACTTATGAACGCAAACTTGAAAATGTTTACTCCTTCCGAAACACTGGATGAACGAAACGGGATGCAGTCGGACCAAGCCTTCGGGTAAGGATAAGTGGGAGGGGATTGTTGGAAAGCGAGGGCGAGGGAAACGAGACTGCGGGATGCAGTCGGGAAATTCCCTCATCCTACGAAAGCGTTGCCAAGCTTCGCCCATGTGAACCATTTTCAAAGGCACAGTACTTTTCTCTTTGAAATCAAATTAACATTAATAAAAGTATCCGAACGTATAAAAATGTCAATCGGTGTATAAAATGGATTTATTGTTACTTTTAGCTTTATGTGAATTTACTGCAATTGTAGAATTTTGTTTTATAGTGACAGTGATTGAATGTGGTTTGTGATTAATATTAATGGAAATCAAATTTTTATAACAAATCCGCACATCCTCCCCTTTATGGTTTTAAACAAACTAATTCCAATGATCAGGACATATGAATACTATGTTACTTCTTTCCATTAGCTAAGAGAGAATTTTCTTCTTTGCAAATACACAGAGCTCTCCCTTCCGGGAAGGAGCGGCAGAAGACGTCTCAAAATGGGAAGCCGAGATGTGACGTCACTGCCGCCTACAGTGCGGCGATCGCCTCTGCCATGCCCACCGCCTACTCTCTCCACTCTGAGGATTGCAGTTACACAGCTGACCTCTTCACTTTGTAGGCTTTCTGATTCAGCTCTTCCGTTCCCCCGGCCTCAACACCGCCGTCTGTGATTGCAGGTACTACCACTGCCTCCGCCGTGCCCTCTGTCATCATCGCCGCAATCGCCTTCGTCTGTTTCCTGCCACTCCTTTCCGGTGAGCAGTCTCCCACATTCCCCAGAACTTCTCCAAATGCTTCCCAAATTTAAACACGATTAAAATAAAATAAGCAGCCCCCCCTCATAACATTCTTCTAAACATGACAACTTTCTTGCGACAATTTTTCATTAACAATGAGTTTAGAATCAATATGATCTCGGATATCGGTGAAAGCAGTGTTTAAGGATTAGTTTCCGCTGTAAATTTGCATGCACATCAGGATTAAGGTCTGTGAGGGCTGTGTCAAATGTGGTTAAGAATGATGTAGGCGGAGAGGAGATAGTACAAGCACTTTTGTACCAGAAAATCCATTTGTGTATATGAAAGTATGGATTTCTCACGCGTAACTCTGTTAGAGAAGCTCTTGAGCTGAAACTTAGTTAAAACGCCAGGAGTAAGATCTAGTTGTGCCGTTCCGGATATCACTACGATATTTTAATTTTTGGGAGTACTTCACATAACGCCCCAGTGACATTTTCTGGAAAATGGCTGAAAGGTTTTTCTGGATATGTTTTCGCTCGAATAGAAGAATAAGAGAGGGAAAACAATACTAAATTGTTAACGATCATGAGTAGGGCCCGGATAATAATGTAATAACATATTTTCCTAAGGTAACTCTATCAAGTTGAATCAACGATATATTCATGTTTCACATCGGTTAGAGGCCAAAAACGTTGAGATTTTAGTACATATATTTTGCCCAAAATTACATATATTTACATATTTTACACAAAAGAACATATTTTTACATATTACTGAATTTTTCCATTATCCTACATTTAAAAAAAATTAATTCTTTATTTTTCCTTTATGTTTTTGATAAGGAATCATCCAAACAAACAATTCAGAATTGTCAAACATTTTTTCTACAGCATCCTCTCTAAAATACCGCTATTATTACGCGCTGAAATGAGTGTACCCATTAACGCCAACGCTATTGCAAGTAAAAGGGGAAGGCGACGATGTAATCCATAGCTTCTGTTCTGTTACTTTTCAGCGCGATCGCAGAGAACAGAAAGGAAGTTTGGTGAAAATGATATGTTTAGCAGGCGATATCGCGTACCCACTTCGCATCATTTAGATGTCTCCCTTGATCTTCATACCCTTCACCAGAAACTACACGCAACAGCTCAAGAAGAGCCGTTGACATTTTTCTTTACCTGATTTTTACATGCGACCCTCTACCGTTGTTCGTAAATTATTTCTTTGGACCGAAAATCTGAAGTAAAATCTCGCTGTGGAACTGATGTGCAAGGAAATGATATTCGCAAGGTTAATGAATTTTGATTGTAGGTTTAATGAAAGTTTAAAAGTGTAAGTCTTATTTTGTTAACTTGTGAAGTGTTACCCAAATGCAAACTATTACAAAACTGTATAACGATACAACAGAATTTTTGTGGCTTAATTTGGCATAATATCTTCCTTCTGGTACTAGTGCAGCGCTGTACATGTGCAAGGCAACAGAAGCCCTGCAGGTATTGTTCCAAAATTACTATTTGTAACCTATCTTGTGCATGCATTGTGTTTGCAAAACTGATTAGATCTCGGTTTGATAAAGTTGACGCATTGATTTTCAATACAAAAAAGGATTAACGAGATGGGGCACCGGAATAGACGCTACGAGCTACAATGCTCGAACTTTTGATTTTATAATACAAGTTATACATCAATTTGATTCTGAATCTACAGCATCTATAGGTATATCAAAGCAATTGTTTGATACTCAAAAGCTGAACAACTATATTGCCCCATTTTTCAGTAAGCACTATAATTAAATATTTGGAAACATCTTCCCTGAAACTTTCTGGTAGCTCTGAAATTACCCAATCAGCAGTCGCTTCTTTAAAAACTGTTCATTTATCATTCGAGGGTGAATAGGGAGATACAGTGAAGAAAAAGAGATCTTCTGTTCTGGAGAAAAACCCAGGATTCGAGACAATTTGTGCTATTTGTGCAATGCAATGAGGAGACAATTCCGTCACACTGCATCCAGAAAACACGGTGAAGAATAGAAAGTGTATTTGACATGAATATTTAGATGCGTTTTTCCTTCAATCAAATTCTTTCAAACAAATCTTTCATATTTTTATATTTAAAATGTAATTCGTCACGTCTTCTTGAAATTATCTTTCTTTAGCGAACTCATTTATAAAGGCAGGTTGCGTATGAGAGCCGCAAAGGGAAGGTAAACTGCTGAAATAATATCGGAGACGATATTTGTGTCCTATTGATACGGAGATCGTTGTAAATAATATGATTATGAGAACTATAATGTTTCATTCTGGTCTTTATATTAAGTATACAGAACAATATACACGAAGATAAAGGTATTTTAATAAAAAATAATTGATATAATGATACTTAACGTTACATATTTCATACTTTTGAGTACATATTTCTGTATATTATAATACAAATATATGTACATATTTTCCCAATTTTTAGTACATAATTATGCGGGCCCTAATCATGAGCATTACTAGTATTTCAATCAGTGGATAAGATTTTACCACAAATGCCTCAGAAGGAAAGCGATACATTAGACCAGTCTTCTTTTTGTCAAAATATCGCTAGGAGTGTGGCATTAAAAGGAGTACTGTAGAGGTCCCATAACAATCTGGTTCTGTTCTGAATCCAACACTTCCTTTAGAGTCTCTAGCTCAATCACCTCCGCTTTCATGCGTGAATGCCATTTTATTTGAACATCTCACCGCAAAGTGTGACTGGGACAGTATGACGAGTGCGGGAGGTAGGGGTGACAGAGAGGTTCGCTTATCTCCCAAGACTGACACATTGCCGTGTAGTAAAGAAGTCAGCAATTCAGCCCAAAATCAAAACTTACCTATGGCATACAAGATTGATGTGCAAAATTCAGTTTTTGAGGGACATTCAACACGATTTTGAGTCACCTAAAATTGTCGGTGAGAGAGCCTATGCAGTTTAGTTTCTGTTTCTTTTTTCACAATAACTCCTGTGAGTCTTATGGCGAGCGTCATCGTCTTCTATGCGTAACGCATCTAAGCTTCCTTTTATTAACGTTTTTAGTGTATCGCTCAATAGATGATCAGCACTTGTTGCTACATGCCACTAGTAATGTTCTATTTTTGACCAAGCTATTTTGACTGATGTTTCAGGGCGCTGCAATGGCAATGGTTTGGGGAGGATGAGACTGAGAAGGCAATATCAGGCAGTTCTTAGCCCGCTCTGGCATATTCTCCAGGCAGTGATGAGAGAAACCATCAAAACCATTGATAAAAGCACTCAGAATCCGAATTCCAATTCGGCCGGTGTTTGGAACTCACTGAAGATAAACACTTGGTGCCCGGCTAGAAATGAACCTTCGACCGTCAGGCGTTGCCTTTGGCACTCGAAGCTACCTGCGCTGGAGTTTCGCTTCGCTCTGGAGCGCGGGGCGGAAACGTCGACTGCGGCGGCGGCGGCGGTGTAGGCGGCCGTGAAAGGGAAATGTCAGCGGGCGGAGGTCTATTGGAAACGCGAGTAAAAAGCCCAGGGAGCTGTCAAAACACACTTCCCCAACGGAGGCAATTTTACGACAAGCGGGGGAGCCGCTCCTACTGTCTCCACAAGTGGCCTCAGGTATTGTCTTGAAAGACGAGGCGGAACAAACAAGACATTTTCCAAACATAGACCTTTTCTCCACCGTAAAGTATTAGTGTCATTACAAACTACGATTTGAACGAACATTACCACTTTAAGGAGCAAAATAAAACATCACTCGAGTAAACACATTTCCTTGTTGTGCTTCACTGTAGACTTTTCTAGTACTATAACCGTGGGTCCTCAGCAGTCCTTGCTCTACATTCTGTAGTTCGTAAAGAGGACTCCAGAGGGAGCTACCTCTTTCTGAGAGTGAGGCCAAGTAACACACACTGTTTATTTTTTATCAATATATGTTTTATTTAAAAGTTGTTTAATTTGAAAATATTTCACATTAGTCAATTTATAGATTTTTAAAATAGCAAAAATCGCTAACCTTCAGAACTCAAAACACTTATTTTAAATGTTTAACTAGCTTTTAGTATCCGACATGGCCCGCGTGTTTATTTGTCACAATTCCTGCCCGTCTTCCCCCAAAATAGGGCCCTTTACACGAGCATTCTTAGCCCCGCGTCTCAGCGGGACATTTCTGACCACGAGCTAGAGCGCGCGCAAGTACGCGGGCAGGAGCTTGGCGTAAATGTGGTTTTAATCGCTCCTGCGCGCCAATCGGCGCGCGCTCAAGAACGATTCGACTAAAATCGTCCGTGTAAAGATCCCAGCGGCGTTCTAGAGCGTGCTTTTGTGCGGAGCGTGGAGTTTCGGAGATCCGACGATCCCGCACGTCGGTCCCACGGTTCTCGCTGCTCGTACTCTGTGCTGATCGTTTTGAGTGCTGTAGTTGGTTGACCGTATATATAATATCCTGAATTTTAGTGAACCGACGTTAGTTAATTAGTATTTTTACTATTTGTTAAATCAGACACGGCGACCGTCCACGATCACTGTATACGAAAAATGATTGCAGTGCTTGGCATTTATGCCACAGCATTGTACGAAGAGGAAGTAAATTGCACAAAAAAATCACTCTTTGGGTGAAAAATTATCGAAAAAAAATAATATATTCCATTATTAAACGAATTGAAGAAAGATAAGAAATTCTGTGTATATGCTCTAGTATAAATCTTCTGCCTCGACACGTCTCTTTCTTTCACTTTTCTCAGTTCTCTACAGAAACCCCAACACAGACTGAATTATTTTACACACGAAATCCCGATCTACTTCGGGGAAAACTCTTTATACAAATTTATTAATTTCCCGTATCCCTCATATTTTACGTTCTTGTTCGTATACACTGAGCTCTTTAATTTTTATAAATTAGGGCACTCTGAAAACGGAAATTAACTCCCTCACCATATCCCGACTCCAATGAGTATCTGACATTTAAAAATGCCGCCTGGCTCGTCGCTTCGTCTACACACAACAAGATTCCACGTGTAAATGCGACCCACGCTTTTGCGCGCAAGCTCCGGACCGCGTTTGTGCGCGCGGTCTGGAACTTCCCTTTCGACGTGCGTTCTGGAACGAGCACCTGAGTGGCTCGTTTCCCCCTGAGCGTTCAAGAACGATCGTGTAAAGCCGCCTAAAATCGTGTCCAGTATACAAAGGTTTGATCAGCTTTGAACTATTGGAACTAAAAAAATGTAGAAAACTCGCCGTTGAAATTGAAAATACATACATTTTAGTGCAAATCCCATATAACACTAAATATTTCAATTGGAAATTGATCCTCACAAAGAACAGAGAGGCATGCATAAGGGCGTCAAGACAGTGATCCAAGATGCATTGGTTCTGTTGACCATTCGAAACATTTAGGAAAATATGATTTCTCAAAGTAAAACCCCCCAGAAAAATTATTACAAGATGTCTGATAATAAGTGTTACAAACTTCTAAGGCATGCAGGGGGAGTCTATTTCCACATTTCCCAAAGACCATGTGGTGATAAATTTCATTTAACAAAGTGATATAAGACAATAGCTCCTGATGGGCAACCACCACGCTTTAGTGTTTAGCAGGTCTCGTTGTGACGCAACGCTTTCGTCTACCCGCCTAACGCCGAAGTACGATGGATTGTCCTCCAATGAGGAGCACAAAACACGTGTGTAACTTCGTTATATTAGTTACCACCTTCACACAGTGGCGAGTGAGAAGACCGCATACGATACAATAGTTGTTTTCGTATTACCTCGCTACCTATTTATAAGCACGCGGTAGCTCCGACCTTAAAATATTTAACTACAGCTGTAAAATGAAACGATCATGTTACGACCTCCACTTCCGGAAGTGTCATACAGCTTTGATTCACCCTGTGTATCTATTTCGATCGAGAGAAGTATCGTTGGCGAAGTACTTCCTGCTGCTTAAACAGACGCCTTGAATTACCTTCGCTTCTGCCTGTAAAACGGCGTACTTCGGCTATTTTGCGTTTGCCTGCGTTTTGCACCGTCGGGAAAGAATGGCGGTTTCCGTCCGGCCTTGGCGATGTAAGCAAGAATAGGCGAGGGCAGCGACCACGAGACGCACCTGCGGATGCGCTGATTGGCCGCGAAGAAAAAAAAAAGTGTTATCTCCTCCTCTGGTTCGATCATCTGCGCAGTTGCCGCGCGTCCTTCCGCCAACCGGTTCGTTATCTCGTCGCTTCTCCCCCTGGCAGTATCGCCCTTCCGCCTTTGGATCGCAGATACAGCAAAGGGCTCCCGAGGATGTTTTAGAGTACGAGTTGATCCGCCCTGGGTGCTTCGAACTTGGACAGCACATGGGTCAAGTTCACTGGAGCGAATTTTACATTTTACTTTGATCGATACAAAGAATATATTTCCGGTAGAAAATGTAACCCGCCAATTGATTGTTAGTGATTCCGGACGCGTCAACTAAGGAAGTCATTTGTTCTTTACGTATATTGCAGGTTTTTGTCATTGCTAGGTGGCTGTGATCTCCCCCCCTAGATGGCAAGGTCCAGCGTCGACCTACCGTCGACTAGCGGGGGCGGGGGATTTCCCAACCAGATATCTCCCAACAGCGGGGCACCGCTCCACCCGAGACAAGCTCTACGCCCCCAACCGCTCTCCCGGCTTGTGTAGTAGTGTAGTGCATGTTAGTGTGTGTGTGTGTGTGTGTGTGTGTGTGTGTGTGTGTGTGTGTGTGTGTGTGTGTGTGTGAGTGTGTGTGTAAGGGATGAGGATAGGACAAGGAAGAGGCAGGAAATATCGCGCGCGGTCCTTGGCCCGTTCGTTAGGGTACTGCTCCGGCATTCGCGTGGTGTTGATCGGAGAGACCACGGGGAACTACCGACCAGGGCAGCCGGCCGCTACAATTCTCCTCCAGACAGCAACTGAATTCGACCTAGGTGACAAGCTAAAGCCGAAAATCCAGTTGCCGTCGGGACTAGAACCTAGGACCTCCCGGTCAGAAGCATATCAGTTGATGGCCAGAGCCACCTCTCCCGGTGTATAGGCCGTAAAACTGCAGGCCCTCTGGGTTCTCCATGCAGGCCCTTCGTCCCTGCGCGCTTGTCATAGGTGCCGGCGTCGCGTGGTGGACGAGCCCCGCGCCGAGACTTCCGGCGCAGGCCTGGGCGCGCCCACGACAACAGAATGAAGTGCTCGGAGACCTTGGGTGGCCTCGTTTTCTCTCTACTGGTAGTCCATTCTAATAGGAACATTCAAGATTACCTCGTTCCTCCCTCGTGGAAGTCCAAAAAACATTAATCTTGTGACTAAACCGAATGCTTTATAGCCATCATTTTCGATGAACAACTATTATCTATACAGAAGACGTGCCAAAACCAGTAAAGCTAAACACGAGCAACTGTAGTTAAAAGGGACTGGCTAGGGTGGAAGGGAGAGTAAAACGTAAAGAGGGCAACGGCGCGGGCGGGGACGGGGCGGGGCGGGGCGGGGCGGGGCGGGGCGGGGCGGGGCGAGAGGCGCATACAATTACTTCCGTCTTACACCAGAGAAAAATGAATTCATTTTCCTATCTAATATGTGATTTTGATAAATATCCTGGCAACGGCTGGTTCCTTCATGAAGTGCTCCTTGTATAAAAATTAAAGTAATGCCCACAGAAATCCGTGTGAAAATAACCTCCCAAAAAATGAGGACCTAGGGGCAATAACATACCATGCCACATTTCTGATGATATTGAGATATTGGTGTATTTCGACGCCCCATAGATGTATCTAGATGTCGGGTTTTTATTTTAAAGATTCGCCACGAGATGGCAGCGTAATTCATAAATGAATATTCTTCATCCCAATGTGTAGAATGCAATATCACTTTCCTTTTTCTCAAAACGTATGTATGGTGGCATATTGGTCCATTATTATAATAATAAGTGGAATATTTTGAACACCAGGCATTGAATAGAGGGCCATGTGGAGTCACGTTTATTGGCTTCACTGGTGGCAGATACGCAATTACACCCTTATCTTTATATCAAGGTCTTCATGAGTTGTGTCGTTTCCAGCAATGCCCAGTTGTTTGGGAAGGTGGCAAAATTTCATTTGGAGTGGAAGGCTGCTTTCGGGAGCGTGGTTTCCAGCGGCAGGGAGGGCCGGGCGGGGTTCGGATGCCCGGGGGCTGGGCGGCGCGGCGCGAGGCGGGGCGGCGCGGGGCGACGAGGGCTATTCCTGGCGCCGCATGCCGCGCGTTCCGCCGCCCCCGCCCCGTCAGGGGGCGCTCGGGGGTGGCGGCGGCGGCGGCAGAAAGGCCCGCTGCCGGAACGGGCGAATAGAGAGCGAACACACGAGCACAGGCGAAGGCAGACTTATGACAGGCGCACACCGAGCATGTTTACCGCGAAACAGGAGAGTGGACAACCTATTAGAGCGTCGTTCAACCTTCTTTCGAATCGGAGAGTTACGAATTTCTGTAAGTAAATTCATTAGGATTTTTTTCTTCTTTTTGTCGAGATTTTACGACTGCAGTGAAGTGAACGTATTTGAACATGAACGTACTGCATTCACATTTCTTTTATTGAATAAAAACATTACAGAAGTACGTATCAATTCCAGATTAATCCACATTCATGTAGATTATATTACATGTTATTGAATATAACTTTATTATTCTGAAAGTTGTACACAAAATGTATGTCCTGCGCACCTTTTTTCATTAACGCAAGCAATAAAAAACATCGATAATGACATTTTCAAAGAGTGGCCATTGCTACGAAGATTCCATAGAAGCAAGCATATAGTGATAACTTGTGAGACAGCGTGCCATACCGATCAAAGTACTGAACACAGTTCAAACAAGTGTGCAGTGTAGTATTGTGGAGATACTGTTCTTTATCTAGTACACTTCCATACTGCGACCTGACAATCGACCAGAAAACTCAACAATATTTTATTGAATTCACTAAGGGGATAAATGTACAAACTAAACTTAAAAGAAAGCAAAAGTCATATAGGCAGGTGTAGAGAATTCTCGCGAGCATTTGGATGCATTTCGAAGCGCGCGCCGAGGCCTGGGAGCCCTGACCTTCAACCTCCGGATGCTCCGCTCGTCGCCTCCTGCTGCAGCGGGCGGGGCGGGGCGGGGGCGGGGCGGGGCGACGTGTTTACGCTAGCAACGCTCCCAGCAGACGGGGTGACGTCACGGCGCCGGGCAGTCGGATCGCCGCGGCCTTCGGACGCGCTCCGCTTCCGGTCGACCCTGGCAGGAGGAGGATGACAGAAGGAAGAACAGAAAAATAAGGAAAGAAAGTGAGTGTAGGAGGGGGGAACCATATCTGCAGGCAACACTAAAACACCTTTTTGGTCAGCTTTCCAAATGGCACATCTGAGGCTAGAACTCGACTCAACCGCAATCTACTGATCTCTTTCAACGACCCATGCAAACACTCACATTACAAACACAAAATCTTAGCGTCTTAAATCCGCATCCGCTGTTTTCCCCTGGCAATGGTGATCCTGGCTCCGTCGTCGCATCCCAATGCCCGATGGAGACAAATGCTGGTCTGGATGGGGCTCCCGCGAATCGAGGAGGTGCAGACAATGGAGGGGCGGGGGAAGCGTCGCCTCTTAACAAATGGCCCCCGAAGTGTCCCCGGGGCCCCTTGGGCGGTCGGCGACCGCCAGCGCCACGCAAGCACACTCTGCTACACAAAAACAGCGCCACACAAAAACAAACAACTGCAGCTACAACAGCACAGTACTTCTCGTATTATTTGCAACGGTTACGTATTATAATAATACTACATGAAGCTGAAAATGTATTTCCAGGCGTCAAAAAAGTTTTCTCCGGGTCTTGAGATTCGAATTAGATACCTACGGCTAGTAAGCCATTCACGCTTTCGCTGCACCACCAGCCCCACAACCCAAACTCGGCTTTCAAGACGCCTTAAGAAAAAGTTGAACATTTGCATTTGCAGTTGTTCGGTATCAAGGGCTCACGCACGTGGATTCTGACTACATAAATTATAAGTAATTTACTACGTACATGAACAAGATTTATACACTTCTTGGATACGAGTTTTCCGGTCGAAAAATCGCAGATTTCAGTACAATAATTTCTCTGTATTACGTACGTACGTAGTAAGGCAATAAAGTAAAAGCAACCATTTACATCCGAGCTTGGTATAAAATGCATACAAAATTGACGTGTTTTGTTCTCGCTACACACTTTATATACAAAAAAACAGTAAATAATACAAATAACGAAAAAGAAAATCGAAGTTAATGAGAAAAGATCACATTACATATTTTGTGTAACTTCATTGTGGCTAGAAATAAGTCTTCGTTAATGCATTTACGTTCAAGCCTTCGTTTTATTAGCTGAAGTTGCGTAGCATCATGGTGATGTCCGTCCTCAAATGAATGGATGAACTGCCGCCTTCACAAAGCTGCTGCGCTGGCGTTGGAACGGGCCGGGCGCGCGGCGCGATGTATCCACGCGAGACGCCGCTTGCAATTATCAGGGGCAGGGAGGAATAAAGACGGAAGCAGGGAGAGCGTCGGATGAGAGAGAGAGAAAGGGTAAAAGAGAGATGTGGGAAAAGAGGAGAGAGGAAAGGGGGAGAGAGGAGGGAGAAAGGAGAAAGAGCAAGAGAGAAATGGAAAGATGATAGATGACGAGAAACGGTGCGCGTTGGAGGGAAGAGAGTGAGGAGAAATAGAGGGAAGTGGAGACGGGCAGACGAGAGAGAGACGCGAGAGAGAGACTCATAGAGAAACTCAAAGTGAAGACTGACTAAAAATAGCCGTTCTGTTTACCTTTTAACACAGTAAATTAAACATACTACTTATTTTTGAACTCCTGCTCTTGTTGTATCATCTACTTCTTTTGGCAGAGGAATAATACCGATGAGGTCGTCTTGGAAGCCGTGGAAAAGAGAATTACTGCATAAAGGCATTTCAAGAATGTATGAAAGTCTGCAATATAGTGAATGTACACGTAAATGTAGAAAAACCGTTTGCAGGACTGTCAAACCGACACTCGGAGCTCTGAATACTTTTTTTTTTACGAATTGTATAAAAATGTAACCAAGTTACCCAATAATTTGTAGTATTTGCATGGATATTTCTTGAAGTGACGTTACACAGTATTCACAGTAACATCATTTCAGGCCAACGTCTTTCTCAGACGCTGTTGGTGTCTATTAGACGAAAAGTTTGGGTAGGAGACACGCTCTGCCAAGCTCGAGCCACGGAATGGCGCAGGTGATCCGCTGAGGGAGGAGAGGGGAGCGGCGCGACACGCAACTAGGGCGTCGCGGTGTCCCGGAAGCCCAACGCGACGACAATCCCCGCCTGCCTTCCGCGCATTCCCCTACGAGCCCTCCTGCCCCGCCCCGCCCCGCTATCGCCTCACCTATGGCTACCCCCATCTGGGCCCTCCCCGTCTTTTCACTGCTCCTGCCCCGCTCCGTCTCCAAGTCTTCTGGCACAGGGCCTGCCCACGCCCCGCGGTGCCCTCCGAGGGCGAAGCCCTGGAAGCGCCCCCGCTGGCGCCCCGTCCCGCCACGCCCGCCGCGCCGGGGCTTCCTCCGCCGTCGCCCCCGCCCACAGCGCGCCACGCTACGCTCGCACCACACCAAATCACGGCCACGCCTCTGTTATTGCGTGGACGCAGGACTCCGGCCTTCACAATACTACCAAGCAATTCATGGAAGCAACAATATTGTCGGAAATCTCATTTTATCAATTCTTACTTTTTTTCATTAACAGTTTCAAATTTAACATCTTAATCACTTATAATATTCAATATTGCTATTATATTGTGAAATGTGGCAGCAAAATAATATTCAATAGTGAGTTCATTTTCTAATAAACCTAATATTACATATCTAACAATAACATTTTCGTAATAAACAAATAAAATTACATTGAAATTCACACTCAATTTTAGAAAATATAGATGTTTAAATGAGACTTTATTGCTGATACAGGAATTCAAGATTTTTGTTGAATTATTTTTCTTTTAGAAACAAAGAATCCAGTAAATATCAATTTTTAGTACTACTAATTCTACAGTCGTGTATGTCAAGGTGAGTTACAACAGAAACAATGTCCAAATTTGCTCATCTTTCTAAAATTCAAAATCTTCCAAGTTCTGAAAACGGCAAATATGTATCTCATTTCCATACAAATCTGTGCTCTCGCTGTGGTCACAAAGTTAATATACTTTTCCAAGAGCAGAAACCTACGGAGTTCGAGCTTGTAAGGTTTCGACATCAATCCACTAATCTGTTTTAGGGTATCATTTTTCCTTTCTGTCATAAATGGAAGAACATGTCAAAGCAAAATTAGCTGAGTCGAATTCTGGAGGAAAATTCTGGCGATCGGCTGTTCTAGTTTTTCATATCAATATGAGGCGAATTCCGAAGTCGTATGCACCCTAACCAAAGGGGCACGAACAGCGTGCGATATTTCTTTTCTCACCCTTGTTCTCCCTCACCCCTTTACACACACAAACACCCTTACATACACTGAGTTACTACAAGCGTCAGGAGACCAATCGAGCGTTTACAGCTGGGGCAGTGCCCGGTTTGGAATGATTTCTGGAAAGGGACCCTTCTCACCTATGCGATGTGTATGTCAGCGCTGGAGCTCACGTTCGAACGGAGAGAAACACCGCGAACATACACTACATTTATGGGTCTAATAAGTTAAGCCGCCTGACGCGTCAATAGTTATTTACACACTGAAAATAAAACGAAAGTCAACGGCGGAAATAGTTTGAAAGTGCATGTATTTTATTTCGACAGAAACTATTAATCATACATTTTTTATGGCAGCATTTCTCGGCATATTCAATAGGAATGTACTGACAGTAGCAGGTCACTAACTGGCGGAAACAGATTAGTAAATGCAATAACCGTGAGGGTGGCGTTTGAAGAGAAATGAAGTGAGAACAGGCGAACAAAGAGGGCGCCATGCGGTGTGGTGAATGGGGCGGCACTCAGGAGGAACGGGCGCGAAGCAGTCAGTGATCTCTCGTTCGTGCGATTGGGCGTCCACCAAGAGTCGGTGCAGACGTCGGCACCGCTCGCCAACAAGACAAATTTTACCAAAGTCGGGTTTATGATACTTTGAGTTAGAATTGTCACTGCAAGAAGGTAGGCAAAGGAGGTAGGCACTTTTCGTGACGAAGTAAATCGTGTATTTTAAATTCGTCACCATGTTTCCTCATTTAATGATGAAGAAAAAATACACTAGAAAAAATAATACGCAATGTTTCTTTAACTCTCAACAAAATTACTTTTCAGAAGATAATCAAGATACGTAAATTCGGAATGAACGATTGTTAGTTTCTTATATTTCCAAATGGATCTCCTGAAGCTACTCATTTTTAAGTGCACCACATCCCTTCATAGGTTGCACATATATTATTTTTATACTTTCATAGGCGTTAGAGGTATAGTGATTTGTTGCCCGTTCTGTCAACACTCGTCGGCCCGCACTCCAGTGTCAATCTTGTGCAGTTTTTTCGACAGCAACAAGCACCGGGTACAATCACAACGAACACGATAACGTAGCCTGAAAACACTGAACACAATCATGACGGTATCATGATACAGTGACGGTAAACACGAGCCAAGCCGAAGCCCAGCAGCGAGGCGCAGACAGCGAGAGGCGCGGGCGCGGGCCGAGCGCAGGGCGTGCGCGGCCAGCGGTTGGCAGGCGTGCTCGCGCGCGCCGTCCGGGGGCGGTGGTGGGCGCGGGGCCTGCGGGGGGCGGGGCTCTCTGAATGAGAAGGAATGCGCGTCCGCCCTCCCCCTTCGCCTCTCTCTCCCTCCCTCAGCCGCCGTACACCGGCCCCTCCTCGCGCCGGCACCAACACCCGACCACCACCGCCGGCGCGCCTGACCTGGCGGCGGCGACCTTGCGCGGGCACGCACTCACGCACGGCGCACGCACTCTCGCCCGCCGCCCCGCCCCGCCCCGCCCCGCCCCGCCCAGCTTCCAGCGGCGGCGAAGAGGGCGGCGCAAAAGAAACCCCCTGGGCCCCACTCACCCCCCGCGGCCCTTCCAAAGGGCATCGCCAGGCAGTTTCTGTTCACATCCCAATCTTTAATTCTCTCCAAATTGTGAGGCCGTCATAATATTTTCGTGAGATGGCACTCTCCAAATGAAAACGAAGTCACTACTACGACAAGTACACTGGAATTAGAAATAACGGGATACTCAAAACACAATGTGCCACCAATTATGACGATATTTATGATTAATTACAAAGGGAGATTTCAGCAATACAGAAATAGGAATAGAAAGTTTAAAATATACAACAAACTAATTGCACTCTTAAAATGTATATGCTAAATGAAGGTAAAGCTCTAAATGTTTATAAGAATATAAAATATTAAACAATAACTTCGAATAACCCGAAATAAATAATAAAATAGGCCAGACAAACCTTTGAACATGCTCATTTAGCAGTACGAAATGTTTTCGTGCCAATAGCTTCACAGGAAACAGCACCACTTTGCCGCCCTGTTATAAAATTGAGGACGAGAATCGTCTTTAAAATTCTATAAATACGATGACTAGGGCCGAATTCTATGAAACGCAACGCCCCGACTAGGCGAATTGCCAAAAAGAAATAGCCGTAAACCTTGACCCGCTGGAAGGAGCGCACGGCGCTTCTAACAGGGGACCGGCGTGCAGCTCCCAACAGACAGCGCGTGAAATGCATCAGGGCTGCACTCAAACACTTCCTTACGGAATTAGCATATACTGTAGTTATTTCTTCTGTGGTAATTCTTTTGGTAGGACTTCATAAAAGAAGTGAAAATGAAAACTACATTTAAGTAAATGTGAAGAACAAAATAAATTTAAGAATGAGGGAATTAGTTTTACATGAATGCATGCATTACACATGATTGAAGAAGGTAGGGGAAGAGCCAGGACGCATTTGTCATTATGTCATACGTCTTGTTTTATTGATTTGTCGTTGGTGGCATTCCAAATTAGATGCGTAAATTGAAAATTTAGTAATACTAATTTTAAAATAAAATAAATTAACAATACATAACAAATGGAGAAATGAAACCAAGCATCTTGTTACCATCTGTTACTAGCCTCGACCTGCCTCCACCTCACACACCACACCCTTCTCTCTTCGTCTCTTCGGTTGCGCCTCACCAAGCACCTGACTCTCCCTTCACTGCCACTAGTATTGTTAATTTATTTTATTTTAAAATTAGTATAACTAAATTTTTAATTACATTTTTTTAGTTCATAACTGATTTTTTAACTTCATATGTTTCTGTACCAGGTAACTGACGATGATGGCCAAGCCATCGAAAGCTGCTCTTTTATTAAATAATAATGGTGGGCAAGACAACGCATCTAAATCTTTAATTTGGATTGCCACCAACGACAAATCAATACAAGACGTATGAGGAGAGGAAGGTGTGGTGGGTGAGGTGGAGACGGGAAGAGGCTAGTCTAGAGAGAGTCAGGTGCTTAGTGTGGCGCAACCGAGGAGAGGAGGAGAGACGGGTAGGCGGGGGGGTGGGCGAGGCGGAGGCGAGTGCGGAGGGAAGCGTGGCGGGGTGAGGCGGGGTGGGCGCGAGCAATTGCGCGTGGAGCCGGGGCGTCAACAGGGCCGCCGCTGGGCGCAATCTGGGCCCTCATAAGGACGCGCTCAGCCGCTTCCGATTGCTCCTCGCGAGGCGACGCGTCGCCCCGACAGCGAGCCTTCCGCGCTGGGAACGGCAGTGCGAAGCGACCAACGTATTTCAACAAACCGAAAAATAATACACATCACAGATCTAGGGTTGTGTGGATTCCACACGAGCCACCGTCGCCTTAACGCATACTCTACTGGATGTCGCAGATTACAAGGATCGCATACGTCATGCGTGTTGAACCGCGTGACTTGCAGCTTTCCGGCAGCCGGCGCGGCGCGACCTCTCCGCGCCCGAGCACCGTTGGGCCTGGCGTGCACCGAGGTCTTCTTGACACGAGGCCATTAGCCGTCGCGTGGCGCGCGGCGAGGCGGACCGCAGCTTCAAATATTTCATACGACGGCGCAAAACGTTACAAGAGGTTTGGCTCAATTACACGCGTACAATTTGATGTTTCAGATCCTGAATATGGGGTTCACCAACGACTGCAGAGGCCGAGAACGTGAATCTACGAAGTTGCGATCTCTCAACTTAGACTTTGTCGATTGACAGGTTTTACGTTCCAACCCCACGGCAGGCGAAATTTCGGCACCAGCTAAATAGCCATATAGGACGACGCTACTGCTTTGAGCGGCTGCTCTGATCGAGCTACGCTGTGGTTTCTTCCGGTCAATTCTGGTGGGTGCCAATACAATACGGTAAAGAACAAGACACATGGCAAGCGAGCCCTAGTTACTCCCACTCCCATCGCTACAAGCGGACGATGGACTCGTCCTCATCCCCGTCCCCGTCCCCTTCCCCATACGCCCCATCTCCCACAATCTCGAGGGACTAGCAACGTGTACGAGGTATGCTGTGAGGTTAGAACTGCAACACTATCGGAAAGGGAGAGCGAGTTTTGCAGCAGCACTCTGCATTCGTTTTCAAAAATCTTTTCAATGATTGCAAATTACTTCGGTCCATATTAGAAAAATCTAGCACTGCTTGACAAGGGCACACAGAAACAATGCTCCACTACGCCATGACGTTTCTACAAACGACCTGAGAAGTGTCTCAAAACTACTGATCGAAGAGGTCATCAACGATTGAAGAGCTTTTTACTAGCAGCTAACCTTGCTATACAAAGCGGCTCATCGAAGGCCGGGCGACGTGGGTGCGTGCGACCCTCTTTGGATGAGAGAGAGAGAGAGAGAGAGAGCGAATGGTGGATGCAGACGGCGGACATCGCTCGCCCTCAAGATCCCCTAACTCAACACCAAGTACTTAACCGAGCTCCTGAGAGACAGCGTCTTATCTAGTTACTCCAAGGGTTAGGGGCAAAGGCGTTCTGGCCTCCCCACATGCCAGAGCGGATGTGAGAGTTTTAAGAACGTCGTGGAATCAAAGAGTTCAACCCGAGACCTCAAAACCTCCCAGTACAGAAGCAGTGCATGACGGAACCACTACGCACAATCGAATGTGCAAGTGCTAGTATGGTACGCCTAAGGGTAATGAAATGTTATCAAAAATTTATGTCTATAGCAATGCAGAGATCGGTAGATCGATATCATAAAACTCCAAGTATAATTGTTTAAATTTTGATAAATTTGAGACGTTAAGTTTTTGACTAATCATTGAAAGACTTTCTGGAATTACATCAACACGTGAATTATTATTCATATTTATTATCTACAAAAAATATATTCTATTTAACTCGCTTTAATGCATACGTTTTGCTTTTCATTTACATATTTACTTTACTACATTTGAAACAGTCGACTAACCAATCATCCCGGATTTCCTAATTGTATTACTGATACCTTTTCAACAAGATAAAAATACATAGTTACCTCCTCTTAAGGTTAGAGAAGGCCACATGGAATGTTGCACAAACAACCACGTACGCCACCGTATGGTGTACAGGAAGCTATTTCCTTTCCTTATTTGTCTCTGGTAATGTCTGGTAGCGCCCATTCATCTCGTTAAATACAGTCAGAGCCAATTTTCAGTTGCATTTTATTAGGTGGCTCAGAATGCGGCTAGTACTCTTTCTCTCTCTCTCTCCATAAAATTACGGAACACGGCAGCAGTTATGTAAACATTACAATTAATGTCTATGTCACTACATACACATAGACACTAATGCACCTTAGCAAATACACCATGAGTATATGATTATTCGTGAAGACGAGAATGATGATATCCGCGAAGTACCTTATCGGACGGTGCCACTAACTGTGAACTCACGCGGTGGGCTGCTTCGATTTATTTCCGAATGTGTCTGCCATCCATTCCTAGCAAATACCGGAGCAGAGCCTTAACTACCTGTCCCGGACGATGCGCGTTTCTTCCTTACTCCTCTCGCCCCACTCCCAGTCCCCAGCCTCCCGCCGCTCATTTCCCACCACACACAAAGACTCCCGCGGATTAACAAGAATCTCAACACCAGGCCAATGTTCCAACTCGGCTGAATCACCACAGGAAAGGACGTGTATCAATACCTAGCTTTCGAAAATAATCTATACTCAGTACTATCATTTCAAGTCTTCAATTAAGTGCTCAGCAGAGTATGTGAATTCCCCCTTCAAAACAGACCAAACAACTGGAAAATTGGCGATTTTGTGATTATGACATTCAACTAAAAATTTACTTAATTTTTCAATGGAAAACAGTTTCGGATGAGACAATTATGACTGGACCCAGGACGCAATAGCGGCCATAGGAACGAAATAAGGAGAAAAACTTATTTTGCTTCTACCGAAAAAGGTTTTTTATGGATTAGTCCTTTTCGGTTGAAGGAGCACAAATTCACCGATATCGCAATAAATAAAACTCATCTGAGGTGCCTGGCCTCTTTACGTTCACACGATGTAATGCAATGTTAAATAAAAGTTAATGTTCACAGTAATTAACAATTTACACATTCTTCAACAGGGCTGTAATTGACTTTTATGTCTGCTGGTGATCGTCATTTCTCTGCGAGTGGTTTTAGGAAGACTGCACTACAGAGACGCACACACTTCAAACGTTCAAAGCAAAGGGGACAACCACTAAGGGGTATACACAACAGAAAACGTAAGGAAATTCAAACCAATTCAAGATACTCACGTCAATTACTACAAGCCCTTACAACTCGTGCATCTACTACAAGCAAAATAAATTACCCCATAGCCCAGTTGAATAGACAGGAAAACATCCAGGAAGTGCAAAGGAGGAAAGCTAACACATCATATTTCAAAAACGAGACAAGCGGAATACGAGCCGTTTGATCACATTCTTTCCCTGTTCGCGGGAGTTCACTCGTTGAACCATTCGCTAATTGGCTCTCCCTCTCAGAATGGGAATAACACCAAGAAAAGTACCTCTTTCGTGCACTTACCGTTTGATGGCGTTGTGGGTTCGCTCTCGGGGGGACACGTACCTACAACAAAAGAGAATCGTTAAGTGCAATTCTTGTGACATTTTAATCAGGTGATACCAAGACATGTAAATATTGATGTTACATAAAAAATTCATAACGTCAAAAAACAACTGAGAGCGCAGCAACCACGAAATGAAATGCGATCTCATAAAGTTGAAAATAAACTAGTGGTAGTATAATATGCAGTACACCCTTGTTAGACCGTACTCCCTCACCACGAATTGTGCCGTAACATGAAAAAAATTTCGTTTCCCCCAAGGAAACACATTAATACGGATATAATAGTCTAATAATAATAATAATAATAATAATAATAATAACTCCACCTAGGGAGTACACGACCTTGCAGTTGGTGGTGGAGCTTGAGTACCCCCATGAGCCTTAAAGCTATGTCAGTGGTAGCCTAGCTACCGGTGGGGCCTCCCTTGCTGAATGGGTTGAAGGTGAGGGGTCAGACGAAGAAGTACTCCATTTTGAGGAGAGTGGGAAGTAAGTAGAGAGGGAAGGGTCATGAACCTTTGGACTTCCTGTTGTCGGCCCATAGAGGGTACAGGAGAGAAACTGGTTTGGCACACCAGGCCACTGATTAGAGTGGAGGCCCGAACCTTGCATTAGCCAGCGAAGGAGGCTGCCTTCAGCAGTCAGTGAAAATCCCGTAGGGTTTAGTAATGCCGACTGGCGATCGGAGGGACCCCTTGCTGGGCCCTGCGGGGGGATGCCCCGAGGCCACTGTGGGTCGCAGTAACGGATGGCAGGAAACAACCCGAGGGTTAAGTGTGATCTGTGAACTCGAACTTGCGTCCTGCGAATCTTCAATTCAAACCAATGAGCAAAATGGATAGAACAAGCAATGTAATGAATCTTAACGTGCCTTGTTCTACCAATGTCCCATACCTGCTCAGAAACCGAGCTAATGTCACCTTGTCGACGTCTGGCCATCCCACGGATGCTAGTCCCAGGGACCCAGAGCCGGCAGTAGCTCGAAGCCATCGTCAGAGATGGACCCGGGATGAATTAAAGGAGGTGATGTGGTGCTTTTACTACGCAAAAGCGAAAAATGGGGGCTCTGAAATAGAAGTTTTCAAGGTATGGAGAGAGCGGAACCCAGATATGAGACCTACCCTAGACTCAAAGAAGCTTGCCAGTCAACGACGATACACACTCAGCAGTGGAAAATTCACAGCAGATCAACTTGCTGACATTGAGAGAAATGCGGAATATGTACTTCGCTCGAACAATCCACATGACGAACATGTAGAACTTGAAAATGATGATCCCGTGGAAGGTTCATCGCTTTCCAGTGAAACACACGTCAGTGGTGAAAACTCATCTGGCAATGAATTACACGATAAGGACATGATGCGAAATCTCCTTCGGCGCGAGATAGAAAGAGTTAGTCAACTTCCGTTTGAATCTCGCGAACCGTTGAGGAGAATATACGAAAATGCCAAAGCTAAAAGAGTGATAGAAACTGTTAATTCTGTCTTAAATGAGGTGGTGGAGACCCCAGGCAGAGATCTAGATATTACTGAAATCAATCACATCATATATGCAACTGGATATCTAGTATCTCAGATAATTTTGGGGCCAGCCAAGAACACCGACGGCCGACACCAAAACAGAGTAAACAGCTCTGTACCCCCATGGATGAACAGAATTATGAAACGGATAGCCGACACCCGGCGTGAAATATCATTCTTAGCTGAGGCATCTTCTAAATCAACGCACACCTCTAAAGTTCAACGAAAAATATTCAATGTTGAACAAAAATACCAAATTGAAAATGACACCAGCAGGCTAATGGTAGTTGAGAAGCTAAAAGAGAAAATTCAAGCATGGGCTCAACGAATAAGACGGTACAAACGTAGAATAGATTTCCGTGCACAGAACCGGTTGTTTGAAACAGACGCGAAGAGATTCTATCGCAATCTGACTCAAAAACCGAATGGCAAAGCTGTTACTCCTTCAAAAGATGACGTCGAAGCATTTTGGGCAGGAATCTGGGAAGAGAGCAGATCCTACAACAAAGACGCATCTTGGCTTCAATCTGAAGTTGATGCTGCCGATGAACTTGTAGAAACAGTGGAAGATGTTCACCAATTCTCGGAAGAGGACCTCTTCCAAGCAATTAAGAACATGGGAAACTGGAAGTCCCCCGGGATTGATAAGATCCAGATTTATTGGATTAAGAAATTAACAGCAATACATTCTCATCTAGCAAAGGCTGTTAATAAAATTTTTGAAAACCCAAAGGAAATCCCGGAATGGCTCACACGCGGCATCACGTATTTGCTACCCAAAGCGGGAGACAGCTCTTTGGCGAAGAACTACAGGCCAATTACTTGTCTGCCAGTACTGTACAAAGTTATAACTTCAGCTATAGCTGACAAAATGTATAGACATCTAGATAAGAATCATCTAATGCCAGCTGAACAAAAAGGATGTCGTAAAGGCTCTTATGGGTGTAAGGAAATCTTGCTACTGAATAAAGTCATCTTGAATGATGTAAAGAAACGCAAACGTAATTTGAGCATGGCTTGGATTGACTACCAAAAGGCCTTTGATAGTGTACCACACGTTTGGATTTTGAAGACCCTGGAGATCTATCGATTTCATCCTAGACTTGTTGAGTTTTGCAAGGCTAGTATGAAGTCGTGGAGTACCAGGTTACTAATCCACAGCGGAAAGGAAGCAGTAGAAACCAGAAGTATTCAGATTAACAGGGGTATTTTTCAAGGAGATTCACTATCCCCTCTGCTGTTTTGCATTAGTTTGATCCCACTATCGAGACAGTTGTCGCAAGCTGACTTTGGTTTTAAGCTCCATGGTGATGAAAGGCCAGTATCACATTTGTTTTACATGGATGATCTGAAAGTGTTTGCCAAGAATGAAGCGATTCTCTCCCAAATGCTGTCTGTCGTGAATGACTTTAGCAATGACATCTGCATGAAGTTTGGTCTTGACAAGTGTGCAAAAATCAATTTAAAAAGAGGGAAACTCACAACGTCTGAGAACATTGAAATTGATACGCACACTGTGATTCAAGATCTTGAGCCAGGTAAAACTTACAAATATCTGGGCATTGAAGAATGTGAAACCATCTCGAATGACAGAATGAAAGAGAGAATTCGTAGGGAGTATTATAGAAGAGTGAGACTGGTCCTTCAGTCCGCTCTGAATTCCAGGAATAAAATATCTGCAATAGGTAGTTTGGCGGTACCTGTAGCCGAATACAGTTTTGGACTAGTGGACTGGACTGAGCAAGACATTCGCACCATGGATCGAAAAACCAGAAAACTGCTGACAATGCATCATGTTTCCCACCCTCGAGCTGATATACATAGACTTTATGTGTCACGTAAGGAAGGAGGAAGAGGCCTCAGACAAATTGAGGCCTCCTGGCACAACGCAATAGTCGGGTTGGGTAAGTATGTAGTCAGCCATCAAGACGACCCTCTAATGAGGCAGGTCATGAAATCTGACCGAAGAATGGGAAACAGAGGCATTGTTAGTGTAGCAAGAAACATTGCGAAGAAAACTAGGCAAGACACGTCGAATAACACAGACACTGAACTTCTGATGCTGCTAAACATGAAGTGTGAGACACAAAAAATGTTAAAGAAATCGTGGAGAGACAAACCACTCCACGGTCAATACCTAAAAAGAATGGACAAGGTGCAGATCAATAAAGATCAATCATTTATGTGGCTTAAAAGGGGAAGGATGAAGCCAGAATCGGAAGCACTTGTAATAGCTGCCCAAGATCAGGCCTTGAGAACACGACATTATGATAAAGCGGTTCTCAAAATTTCCCAAGATGACAAATGCCGCATTTGCCTGGAGCAAGTAGAAACCATTGATCATATTGTCTCAGCTTGTCCAATCCTAGCAAAGACCGAATACCTTAAACGACATGACAGGGTGTGTAGCTACCTCCACTGGCAGATCTGTACCGCCCTCGAAGTTCCAAACACATGCCCCAAGTGGTACGAACACTCACCGAAACCGGTGACGTCTGTTGGATTGTGTACGATATTGTACGACCAACAAATTCAAACTGATCGCACGATAGCGGCAAACAAACCGGATATAGTTATCCGGGATTTGGCCAAAAAATCGTGTTTACTTATCGATGTTGCTGTACCTTGCGATCAAAACGTCGTTACCAAGGAGGCAGAGAAACGTCTTAAATACAAGAGTTTGGAAATCGAGATCAGCCGAATGTGGGGCGTAAAAGCACAGGTCGTCCCGATAGTTATCGGAGCTCTGGGATTTGTTCCGCAAAATTTGAGTAAGAACTTGTCTAAACTCCCAGGTAATTCAAAAGACTGGGAAGTGCAAGAAATTGCTTTATTTGGAACAGCCCACATTTTGCGTAAAGTATTGTAGAGGCACTGATAGTCACCGAATCTGCTCCTTAGGTAGCTGGTTGCAACCTGGAGTAGATTTTATATTCAGCCGACTCATAAGATCTTTAGTCGTGATGTAATGGAATAATAATAATAATAATAATAATAATAATAATAATAACAGCAACTTAACACGATAAACGCCGTATTTGCCAGAAACACGTAGAAACCATTAAACATATTGTGTCAGCTTGTCCAATTCTAGCAAAGATCGAATACTTGAAAACACACGACAGGGTGTGTAGTTACCTCCACTGGCAGATCTGTAAAGCCCTCGACGTTCCAAACACATGCCCCATGAGGTACGAACACTCACCAAAACCGATGACATCTGTTGGACTCTATACAATTGTACGATCAACAAATTCAAACGGATCGCACGATATTAGCAAACAAACCGGATATTGTTATCCGAGATTTGGAGAAAAAAATCATGTGTACCTGTAGATGTTGCTGTGCTATGCGATCAAAACGACGAAATCGAGGAGAATTTGGCTAAACTCCCAGGTCATTTAAAAGACTGTAAAGTACAAGAAATTGCTTTATATGGAACAGCCCACATTTTATATTCAGTGTAGATTCAGATTTATATTCAGAGTAGATTTTATATTCAGCCGACTCATAACATCTTTAGTCGTGATGTAGAGGAATAATTATAGTAACTGGATAACACGAATTTGTCTCAAGCGAACAACGATTATTTCGGTCCCTTGGATTTCGTGTTAACGAGGTTTAATGGAAATGGTACCCTACTAATAATACAATTCAACAATGATTTTATTAAATGCACGATTTCATTAGTATTCTCGTAAGATGAATCCAAAAATTCAATGAGAAATGTTTGATTAGATTTTATTTTATTTATTTACTCAAAAAACAGTAAAACTATGTGACGTTTCATAACACATTTTTTGTAACGCTAAAAAATAACTATTTTCATTTTTTAGCGTGGGTGGTTATACAAGTATTGTCAACAAGAAGGTAATTAATTACAATGTATCAACCAACGACTTTGTTTATGTGGTTATTGTGTGTGATTTTTGGGAACACAACTTCCTTCAACGTCAGTAAGTTTCGAAAATTTAGAAATTTTACTGAAAATCGTGACGCCATTTTTTATGCCCTATTCGAGCAATCATTTTTTAAGAAATGGAATGATTCTTGAGACATGGGATGGAGAGAGGGAAGAATGGACGGACGGATGGACAAACAAGACGACAGAACGAACAGATGACCGAACAAACAGACGGACAAACCGACGGACACGAACAGACGGAGGGACGCACGATGGACGGACGCCCGACCAGACGGACGGATGCACAAACAGACGGAAGGATGCACGAACAGACGGACGGATGCACGAACAGACGGACGGACGCACGAACAGACGGACGGACGCACGAACAGACGGACGGACGCATTAACAGAACGGACGCACAGACAAGTGGACGTATAGACGAGTAGACACACAGACGAGTAGACGCACAGAAAAGTGGACGAACAGACGAGTGGACACACAGACGAGTGGACGAACACACGAGTGGACGAACAGATGAACTGCTAAAAGTACAGTTAAGCCTATTAGCAAAGACAGACTTCCGAAGAATTAATTTAATTTGAATACCTACATTTTAGTATTTTACCTACATTTTAGTATTTTAGTCTCTGTATGATAAAATATAGATACACATTGTATTAACGATTTCGTTCTTCCTGGGAATACATTTATTTTTTATTTTAAAGAGCAGGTGACGTTCTCAGAATTGAATGTGCTTAGATGTAAGCAGTTCAAAATCCATACAACCCAGGCTTTTAAAAAAGATGTCATTGGAAGAGATTTAATGTTTTTGAGGCTTCATTGCCGGTTGCAGATTCAATATTTAGTCCAGCCATCTTCATTCGGTAGTCCTACACTTTTTCCATAGAGTGGTAGTTGAGGATGTATCGCGGAAGTCTGTGTCCACCTTCATTGCTATAGTTATATATATTCGTAGTTTCTATTTTTCACCATTATGCACCTTTTTTCAATGTATTTACGGTTTTTTTTTCAATTTTTACACGCAATCCGTATAGTACTTGTATTTCTGAAAACAGCGATATCTCATATAACATACAATACTTTACCGGCCGTTCTTAAAAGAAGTGGTTATGACAAACGTAATTCGCCACTGCTATCAGCGAATTAGAAATCGTATTGAGCTGTTTATCTTGTGATTTCCCTATCAGAGTTTAGTCACTTTCTTAAAATCTAAATACAAGAACAGAAAGACTTTCCGTTGTAGTCCACGTTTTTTCAACAGGCTTGTTTTGGGAATATTTGGAAACACAAAAGAAGCGGATGTGAAAAGTATTTCAATTGCTTAACGTGCTGTAACAAAATTTGGTGAATTGTATACATAAGCCGAAAGTATCATTGAATTAAACGGGCTTGAATTGAATTAAACGAATTGCTTAACGTGCTGTAACAAAATTTGGTGAATTGTATTCATAAGCCAATAGTATCCTTGAATTAAAATTTCACGTTTAACCAAGCATATTTACAGTGTCGTTCAAGCCGTTCACACAAGCTCAAACTCAAGATGTGTAAATACATAATGCTGCTGAAGACGATATTAACGCCTCTACGTTTGTGTTCAGGGGCTTTCCCTAGGCTGTAAATTACAACATGCCCAGAGAACGTGCACATCGAAATGTGCTCTGATTTTAAGAAAAATGGTATCATCATATAGACTTCGGATCATCATAAACCGACAGCGTAGAGCTCGCTGGTGTGTTATGACTGCTAAACACCTAGTGAAAAAGATGGGTTCAGAAAATTACTGCAGGTGGGATAGATACGAGTATGTCTTTCGCGCCCTGACGCCTTTCAGAGAATTTGGTCTCGCCACTGCGCTTGAATGATGTAGGTGTGCATTTCACTTTTTCTTCGAATGTTCACCCGATAGTTTTTATGGTACTGAAGGGCTGAACTGCGAGCCCCGCTTCGCCGTTCCCCCCGCGCCCGAACGGCGCGTGCCGCAGCGCGGACGTGCGCGCGCAATACAAAGCCGCAAGAGCGCGAGACGCGGCGCCCGAAATAGCGAGCGCGCGCTGCGGGCGGGCGGGCGGCGGGGTGGGGAGAGGAAGGGAGGGGGCTGGGTGCGAGGCGGGGAGAGAGTTTGGGCGGGGCTGGGCGGAGAGGAATGGGATGGCGCAGACCGCCAGCGGATGCAGCCCGATGCGGTCACGTCTTTCAAAACATTAAGTATTAGTTTAAAAAAAACGCGTTTAAAACAGCCAGACGTAAATGTAACCCACTTCAGCCAGCCCGCTTACAAGTGTCTTCAGTCTCGATCGTACGTAACTAGGTTGGCCTTAATACCAAAGTCTACGATGACCTCCACTTATGTTTCTCACGCCGTAATATACGAAACGAGATTTTTTGGAATCATATATTACATTTTTTTACAAATTAATACATTCAGATACAACATTTTTCCCTTATGTCGAAGTGGCATGAAAAGAAGGGTTCAGGTGACATGTGGGAGTTATCGTACGTATATGCTAGCATTTGGAAATCTCGAAAACAAAATGTCTTGTCCTTGATGTATTTCATTACTTCCTGGATTGAAAGTGGTTCGAATTGAAACCAAAATGAAAGACAATGAAATGGAGAAAGATTTTTCTGGATTTGAAGTACAATTTAAATTAAAAGTAATTCGAAAGAAGGAAATTACCATCTTTTTTTCCTTTCGTAAAATAGTGCACTGCCTATCCACGGCTGAGACTGATATGGCTTTTCTGCTACATAAAAAGATGCCTGTATGTAACATTTATGCAAAGGAAAAAATGAAATCCAATTCACATTCCTGCATTAAGCTGAATTTCATCAGATTTCTTACAGTTAGCCTGTAAACAATCCCACCTCTATTAAGGCCGATTCACAATTACAAGTAAACGTGACATGAACACAAAAGCCTCATGCCGTGTTATTAGATGGAATTTCTCAGACTGCTGAACGTGGACGTAAACGTAAATGTAACAGGAGACAGATGCGAAAGTTAGCAAAATGAAAATCTCGATGCTTTCATGTTCATATTAACATGGACTCGGAAGAACCAGCTCCGGAATTACTCCAGACATTGTCAAGGATCAATTGCTGCTTTCGCCTTAAGGGTGATCAGGCTCCGTGATCGTGCTACTAATTTGGTGAAATGAAATTGCTGTCCATAGAGATGAAGTAAAGACACACATGCTGATTCGCGTCGTTTTTCCTAGTAAGTAGTTTCCTCCCTTAAAACAGCAGTTACCAGCATATTTTGCAGATTCATACGTGTATTTGCTTCCAATAAGTAATAAGATAACGCAGGGTAGCAGTATTTTCCCTTTCCTCCCTTACTAAGAGCAAACCTGCATTCCTCTGTTGTTTAGTAGCAAAATAATAGAGGAGTGTGTGGTCGTTCCTCGGCGCACTTTTGTCCACTTTCCCGGATCAGTGACCAAATATTGCCTGCCCAGAGGAGTTCTGCACAACCGACCTGGTAGCGTCTCTCATAACCTCGGACATCAACGTTCGAAAAATTCGCCACAGGTTTTTGGGCACGTCCCTATACTAGCCTTCTCGATAAATTTTTGAAATTGGGTAGAAAAGCCAGAAATTACCAAAAATATAAGTATTATAATTTTTTTCGTGTTTGAGGAAAAATATGGTTTTGAGCGAAATGAAACCTACAAAAAACTGCCAAAATGAACATATTTCGCATAGTTAAGCTATCAATTGGTAAATAAGCCACCGGTTGTAAGGCTTCTCAAGGTTTTAACACTCGTGTGGGCTCCTTTCTGTGTGAAGTTTTTTAAAACAAGCGAAAAGAAAGTTTGTGAGGTGCCTTTATCACGTAAGCACAGTTTCAGGGGCACTAGTCCTATTATTGTGTATTAGATATCAGAAAAATATTACAGGACAAAAAATACGAGGAAAAGACTTCCGTTAACCTGAGAACGAATAGAAATCGAAAAGAAAGCTGGCTAACACTTTGGAAAAGGTAGTAATTAACTGTTGCTATGATATGTTAACAAAACGCGTAACTTCTAAATTTCAAATTTACGAAATTCCAGCACCCAATGGAAAGGCTAAGGTTAAAAACTGATCCTATGCTCTAGAATTTGACTTGTAAATTCATACTTCCATGTTTGAGTTTCATTTTCCATAAACGTTTTTTTTTTTTTACAACCGAACTTTGTAAATTTCAAACAATTTTAAAAACGCATTTAGCAATTAGAACTTGGTTATGACGAAGTAATCCATAACTAGATTCTCCCCTTTAAAGCAGAGAAATAGTTTCTCAAATGTTCAATTCGAAATATGAATATTAAAATGTGTAATACGAGATACCGAGATTACAATGTAAAATTGATGTATTAAGATACAAAGTGGAATTTGGCACGAATTCTCTAGAGAATGATTCTTCTGCCGAATTCGGGACATTAAAGTTTCATTGAAAGTCCAAGACGTTGCAATGTGTAGAATCCGGGAACGTGAGTTTCGAACGTGGAACGCTGGAAAGGAACGCGCACAGGCCGTGCCAGCGCGTAGGCCGGGGGGGGGGGGGCGAGAAAGTGGCGTCGCCGGGGCTCGAGCGGTGGCCGTGCTAATTCGGGGCGGTGGGCACGCGTGCCACGCCGCGCCGCTCCGCGCCGCGCCGTCTCCCGGTGCGAGGGCGAACCGAACGCAGGCTGAACTGCCTCTATTCCTCCCGGATTCTAAATTATTATCTTCACAACAGAGTTCCACTTAATACAGCCATCACACAGAGGGTACGTCTACGAACCGCCTACAGGCACTGGCAGTTGCTCAAGACCACAACCTCAGGAACGGGCGTCCGAAATGTCATGAACATTGGGGACTCACAGCACAGAAAATGTCTTTTTTTTTTTCTTTTCTTTTTCCTTCTTCTTCTTCTTCTTCTCGAACGAAATACAAAAATCATAGTTCGGCAGAATGTTCACAGTTTAACGCTACAAGAGAGAAAAGAATATTATTCCGTCACACTTTCGGAATTGTTACCTGTAAGAGTACAACGAATATATTGCGGATCGAAAATTCCACGACGGTCGACGTCCAAGTTTTCGGCAATGGAGATAAGCTGAAGCTTCTGCATGAAACTTCTGAAGGGACATGTCGGATCTGAAGTTAGGAACAAAATGTTTCAAATGATCGAATATTTAGACATCCAACAATAGCGATCTTCGAAAACTAGAAAGCCGAAATCGTACGTCAGAACAGATTTTTGCAGGTTTGCATTAAGTATTCGACAAGTCCCTCTGTGCACTGAGAATTGCTCTTAAAAATGCGCAGAATGGTGATATTCAGTTGAATGTTAATTTACTACAAAATAATATTTTCAAATGATACATTTAAAAGTTTAATTGTTTGGAACTGGACATTGGGGCAAAGAAATGTGGAAGAAACATTACATGAGTTTCGTAAGGTTACATTACGTTTCGTAAGGTCTGATCTCTCAAGATGCTGGAGTTACTTCTCGTCATCCATTAAGATAGTGTACTAATAGGAGAATATATTTTATTCCTCGAGGCCCCGCGAAGTCCGAGTCGTTTAAAATTACTGTGTAAAACAGTTAAGTGCAAACTTCTACGTATCCTGACCTTAGTCCCTGTTAGTCAGGGATGACAGTTCCTGAAAACATTTAACTATCACGAAATTCGAATAATGCGTTATACATTCAACAATCCTCTCTGGTGTCTGAATCTCTTGATTGGTCGTTCTTTAAACGACATAGACACTTTTTCTCCCTCGAGGATATAATATACCAATTTTCATTTTGCTGGCCCTGGTTTAAAAAAATAATTATAGGATACAAAATATCGGTCGCACGTACAATGAACAAAATCACCGAAACACAGGCATATCCAACACTACGCATCGACAAGTACAAGCTCGAGATACAGAATGTGTATAATCTCCCACCTCATTAAGAGAGCTTACCTCTAAAGCCCCTTGTGCTGCAAATGGGCTGTGTAAGGGCTAAATGGTGCAAATGTTGTCTTTATGACCGCGTGGGGGATGAACGTTTTCCGCCGGACCACAACATCAATACTATCGGCTAGGTAAAGCTTAACGAAGTACAAACCAAGCTTCCAAAAGTGAAACATACATCACCTTACATCTGCAATCTAACGCCGAAGGTTAGAAAGTGTTTCATTGGCAAAAATAAAAACAATCTTTTGCCACTGATAATTGCAATTGCAAGGCTTACGAGGTCGATTAAACAATGTTTTGTTCTTCAAAACTAGTTACCATATTAAAATTTGACTTATTCAAGAATATTTCATTCATAACACATACTCTCTAATGCATTTGCAACTAATTTCAACGAGTTCTGTTAGTACCAAATCAAGATTTTCACTCAATATTCTGTCATTATTAAATGATAGTCCACAGCGATTCACAACTCAATGAAACTTCCATAAAACATTTATTAACATTATAACGAGTACAAAAACATTTAGTAAGTAACTAAGCGATTTCTTATAAATATTGCCGCGAATTTGCATGTTTCGAATACGCATTTATGATTATGTGAGAACTAAAGAGGAAAAATAATCTCATTCTCCCGTAAGATTATCTCATATGCAAGTTCATCTATTACTCGTAAAGTAAAATTGTCTAAACCCAGTCTATTATAACCCCACTCACATACGTTCACAAAAGTATAAAACGAAGGAACATCTCATCTCGTAAAATACGCACTTACAGTAAATAATATGACGATAGCAGCATTCATGGAATTCCTACAATCACAAAGAACAATTGTGTACAAGTAAAAGTAATAAGCAGCATATTTTTAGGATCAACTGTTAATTATAAAAACGATAAACTTGGAATGTGAAGGACACGAGGTAATGGCCTTTAATGTGATTTTAATAAATAGCGTGTCAAAACTATTTGTGTCGACGCAACACATTAATGTGTGTGCCTCCTAACCTAGTTTATGCTCATCATGGAATCCTCAAAACGGACGTTTCACTTCCTTTATTTTACGTGACGCGCCAAACGTAAATCATCGTTGATGATCGATTCCATGAAAATATTGTCACGACAGAGACGCTTAACATCTGTGTGAAATGTTGCCCCAATGGGCTCTCAACATCGCTCCACGTGATAACGAGAGGAATATGAGATTATGACAAGCACAGTACCAGTACTAGTACTTCATTCACTTAATGCCTAGTCTTTCGACAGTAATCCCTCCTTTTTATGAGTATTTTCGATACATCATTATCAAGTATCGCATTACATACTGGATACAAAAAAGACACCAATATTAAGCTTAATGTGGAGCCTAACATCCAATCACTCTTGAAGTTTTGAAAAAAAGCATATGCATAATTTTATTGGTACGAACACATCAGAAATAGAGCTATCGCATTCAATTATTTTCTTACAATTTACTCTACAATTTCATTAAAAGTCCATGAGAAGGAAAAAAGTCGACAATGAATCATAATCACAGAAGGCAGTGCGTTTACAAACATAGGCAACTTTACTACGTCAAACACAATCGTTTCCAACTCCTATGAATGTGTTGACACGACTGTGATTGAAAGTGCAAGATAGAACTCCACGCTACATCGCTGGAAGCCCATTACAAGATCACAAGGATATTCCCATACGTAAGATCGGTCTGATTCACGGATAAAGCACATCGGCACAACACAGATTAGAATATATTCTTCAAAGGACGTTTCTATGAACTAGCGTCTATTTTAAAGTTGCCGATTTTCGATTTACTTGTGGTCGACTACCGTAAAACACATCCACGGACGAATCGATGCACAAAAGACGTGTGTTCACTCGGAAGTGTTGATGACAGTTCCATGGGCAAAAGTAAAATTGGGGAGGACATCAAAACACGGTACTTAAGTCATTTTTTTATTGATTTATTGACGTTAACAATAAGCAAGCGGCACAGAAGAAAGGTGATTATGTCGTAGCAATTCATGAATTCAATGATATACTTTGACAAACTTAAAAAAGGATTGCACCGCGGAGAGAATGGCGGTGGTAGTCAAATTTGGCGTAGTTGGAAACATTACGATTACACTGCCCCTATTCCTTGGGTGTGAAAATGCAGGATCTTGGAGGTAGCCCTACATCTAGCCAGATCGGGCGCATCTTCATGACATTCCGTGCCCATGCTTTTTGCTTTTTTGACTAATGAAGCATGGCAAAATCTTGTTTTCAACATCATGTTATCGTTTCACAATGTGAATGTTACTAACTTCATTATAAAATACAATTCTAAGTCTCTTTATTAAAAACTAGTGGTGCTAAAACTGCACGTACGTTCTCCCTCGTAATTTGACCAAAAAGTTTTCAAAGTTTCGAAAAATTGTACATGACCATATTTCAAAATCTAACTTTAACGAACAGATTTTATTAAGGGAAAAATCTCTATCTTCGTAATTGTAGTTGTAGAAAGACGGTGAAAAAAAATTTTGCAATTTTCAAAAAATCAGCGTTTTTAACGAACATGAGATTTGCGCCATTATCTGAACCGTCATTCATATTATCCAACAAATACATTTAATCAAAAACGGTAGATTTTTTTTAAATTTGGAAAATGTTCCTCATGTAAAGTATCCTTAAAAATTAACATATCTGTTTAAAATTCAAGGAGCCGCGGCATCAGCCAGATCGAATGCGCAACATCTATTTTAAAGAAAATCGGCTGAACAGTTTAGCCGCTAGTGTTGTTCACAGACAGGCAAACGGACGCACAGAAAGAATTTTTGCCGTCATTCGATTTTTTCGGAATCAAGGACCCACAAAATGAATTCTCGCTACACTACGTGTTAGAGGAATTTATTTCATAAATTTTTGTGGACGTTTGTTCTAGATTTAAATGGATGTTCTTGAAAATATTTGAGGGAGGGACAGGCGTGCCCCCCCACCCATGCCAGCGACGCCCCTGGACAAACACGTGTGTCGCCCACATCTGCGTGGCATTTGTTAATGATAAACAAGAATAACTCCTTTAAAAACCGGTCATAATTATACTCGAATATATTCGAGCTTTCAACTGCATTAAAGTTCCTACGTCGATTTGTATCTAATCCAAAACGTTAGTCTAAGTGTACAGTATTTCATCTCACGTAACAGGTTCACAATTCAAGTACACTTCAAGTATGGGATAGAACTGTACGTCGTTACCAGCCCCTTAAAACAATATTGAGGAAACAAAATGTATCCTTTAAAACTAACACACTGTGACCATTGTTTTTAAAGCAGATTTTCAGGAGTGTGATTCAGAACACTAATTTGCTTTAAGAAATGTTTACGAAGATCAGTGATTCAAATTACAGTCAAACCTGGATAAGTGGAAAATTACTATTAGCGAGAAAAATTACGAAGGCTGAGTACTTTCATATGAAAAAGAAGTAGAAATGTAAAAGCTGTAATTGAGACTATTTTTCCATGCAGATCTTGCAGTTTACAATGTAACACACACGTTTACAAAATTTCGAGAAAACATTTGCATATTGTTCACCTTTATACTGAAACAAATGTGATTTGAACTTGCATAAATGAATCCCTCCATAAGTGAAACGAAAATTTTTTGAACATAAAGAAGTGAGAAACTGGATATGCGAGACATCTCTTCAGGTGAGAATACAATTTCTGTCCCTTGTTGCTTCACTTATCCTCGTTCAACTACATTCAAACCCCAGAAATAGAGAAAAATAACTGTTTCTTTCACAATCGTAATTAAATGCGGGAGTGAACTTTCAGCATGTTGCTGGTGTGGAGCAGAAGCATGGTGTCTCTCTACGCTGAAACTAAGATTCCTGGTACGACTTCGCCGCAAAAGCGTAGTTGTTTTCATTGCGTAGTACAGGACACGCCACTAAAGTTTCTATCGCAAGCCATTACGACGTACTATCATCCTTGAAATAAAAGTTTTGGGCAGACCGTAGCGTAGCGGCCAGGGTTCCACCACTAGGTCCAGGGTTTCAAATCCGAGTCGATTCATGCGAAATGTGAGATGGACGAAGTGAGGTGACGGTAGGATTTCTCGGGGTGCTCCGCTCCACCTGCCATTATTCACATCACATCATAATTAGGCAACGGAAATCATTGCAGAATAGTCTGCAATGGATCTGGAATCTGTAGTCTAGAAAAAACTGCATAGTCTTATGTATGCGTGCGAGTTTCGCTGAATTATGTATGATTAAAATGTTCAGTTCTACGCCGATTTTCGAGATTAATCAAACAGATCATTCCGACATTACAGCTCACTTGATAATCAGAAAATATATGTCACGGTAAGCTTCTTAGAAGTAAAGCTTAGCCATCTGTTGAAGCTGAAAGGTTACGCCTGAGACATCACAAATAAATCGCGCAACGCCAGCAGGGCGAAGAGGGGAACAACGAATGCGACGCTCTTCAGGACCATCGACAACATAAAGCACTTCACACAGCTCTGTGTGCAGCGGCGATCGATATTAACGTTAAAGAAGCCTGGTTTTGTGAAAGCAAGTTACTTCAAACATTAGCAAGTCACGACTAATCCACGAATAATAGTGCAACTTTTTAAATCATACTTTCGTTGCGCATACTAAGAAATAAACACTTAAACAGTCATATTGACATTTCGGGAATAAATGTCAAACATGAGAGTGGTATGCTTTTGCATGAGATTAAAACAGTCTTCTTTTTGGATCTCGTAATCTTGAGATTTGTAATTTTTTTCCGGGCGTCTAGCCTTTACACTTTTATGTCTTCCAATACATTATCTATGATTCGATTAATACAAATACGGTGGTTGCTTTGCGTCCTAACGCTAGAATTTCTCTGCACCACCAAATGTGACATTACAGTTACTTTTAAGCTTTGTCTATTGGCGAATGACAATTACTAAACGTAAAAAAAAAGCATTAGAAATTTTACGGACGAAAATTACGATGTTGCAATGAGATAATTTCACAATATTAGCTCACACGTTTACGCCAAAATTTGTACTTGAATGCGAAAGCCGAAAAAAAAGCACGACTAGCGGAAACAGCCGCTTCGCGAGTCCGTCAGCAAAAACTGAAAATCTAAATTCAAAGAAGAATCGCATTATGGCTGGCGCAGGCGCAGGCGGCTGATCGTCGGAAGCGCTTTCGCTTGTAATCCGATTAAGCGATCCACTTTACCGTTCCCCCGAGCGGCGGCGGCGAGGCGGTGGCGGCGGCGGCCGCCGGCGGTGGCGGCGAGGGTGGCGGACACGGCCAGCAGCCCGTCCATGTCTTTGCGCGCGGCGGCGGGGGCGGCGGCGGGGCCTCGGCGGCGCCGCGGGTCCAGGGCGGAGGCGGCGCCGCGGGGGCGACCTGCGGGCGCCGGGGGCGGCGCGGGCGGGGGCGGCGCCCGCCGGGTCGTCTTCGACGGGCAGTCGTCGGTCGTCGTGGTCGCGGGTGGGCAGGCCCAGCTGCGGCGAAACGGAGGTGCGCGGGCCGCGGCCGGAGCCACACTGCGCGCCGCCGCCGCCGCCGCCGCCGCCGCCGCCCCTGCCGCCGCGTCGAGGGGCTTCGCAGCGCCGAGAGCACGCGCGTATTTTTAGCGCGGGCGGCGGGCGACAGCGGCGGCCGCCGCGCCGTGCCGCGCCGCGCCGGGGGAGAGAGGCGCGAACCGAAGCGGCAGGGCGATGGGCGAGCGCGCGCTTGTGCAGGGCAGGGCCTTGCGCGGCAGGGGCAGGGGCAAGGGCAAGGGCAGGTGTGGAGAGGCGCGAAGGAGCATGCGAAGGGCAGTGCGAAGGGGTGGAGAGGAGGGTAAGGAGAGGGGAGTTGATGGGAGACACGCGTGAGAAGTGCTAGAGGGGCGTCGGGAAGTGGGCAGGGAGGTGGGGGTCGTGAGGCCAGGATGTGAGCGGGGGTGACAGGTCGGCGGGGCGGGGCGGTGTGTGGCGTGGGTGGAACGGGAAGGGGCGTGGAGGCGGAGGGGCGCGGCGCATCAATGTCACCGCCGCCGCCGGCCCTGGGCGCCGTGAGGCGTGGCGCCGCCGCTGGAGACTAAATTTACAAAGGACGCGCGCGGTCGTGGTCGGGGCGCGCGCTGGAGTCCTGCAGCCCACGCAACGCCACCCTCCTTGCCCTGCTCGCTTGAGGCCAGTGAAAAGGGCGTCCACATCGACGAAATTAAGCTACACGTTATGCACACAGTACACAAACATTTCAGGAATAGCAAGGCCATTTCAGAGAAAGTTAAAAACGACAAAAAAATATAAGTTTCCGAAAAACAGGAAAAGGAAAGTGACACTGCTAATTTAGATTTTTGTTGTAATAGTGTTATGTTACCGAGAGCAAATTCAGCGAACTGCAGCACAGCTTCCACTACGTATCTAAGATGATTTCTTCTCGTACGAATGCCAAGAAACCAGTACATCTCCGAACCGACTCAATCAGAAAAGGCATTCCAGACTTGTACACAACCAATTTTTGCTCAAAGATACTAAAACAATATACGAAGACGACATGGTATTATCCAAATTTCAAACAACTCTACTACTGCAGGTTGAAGTTACCTAGACCCCGAACGGACCACGGATGTTGCCGAACGGAATTATATACGTTAACATTGAGGTAAATTTATAAGAATTTGTGAATGAGTGATGTTCGCGTACGCGTAGTCACTGCATTCAGTGTGGCTCAAGGAGATGTGACTGTGCGTTCATGCACGGCAGATGAAAAACGTATGCTTCAGAGTAAAATTGTCAGAAGTTCTCCTTGTTGGTTTCAACAAGCCACAAAGACCTTCAATGATAAACACGTTTAATTGTGAATATTTTAATGATTGGAAATATTCATGAAGATAAGGAAAAATTTCAAATCACACTTCCATGAAACATATGTGTGTTTACTAAACCACAAATCGAAGAAACTAAACATAAAACGAAATAAAAAATCCGGAGAAAAATTTGTGATATATATGAAGCCGGAGTTACTTGAGAATCCGTGACCAATCAAACGAATATTACGACTATAATCAAAACGTAAACATTTATGAACTGTTTGAATGCTTATATTTAGGGACTTAAAAGTGCAAGCTCCTTCCAAGACTACTTTATGTGAAACGTATGATTTTTCGATGATTTCCAATCTAAAGCTAAGCCAATATTCATGGTCCCTTGCCAATATTTGGCTAATCCGCCGGAAAGCAACTTACCGTAGTTTAAAGTGATATTGCCGCAATAGCCTACCGCCACGGTATACACGGAGTCTTATTTCCAATGACGGCTTAGGTTGCACGATTGCACAAACCCGTTTGCGGAAGTAACTAATTTCTCACAATATAAAACGTACATTGCATATGTCAATTAATTAATCATATGTCAATATAACTACAGCCCTGAAGTAGGCCAAATAAATGACCGAAACGTTAGCACTGTAAAAAACAGTCCTTTATAGAGCAATCCTCCTCATTTTCCACATATATTAAAATTAGTTTGTGAATCTTACAAGTTTTTGAGCTAAAAAAGGCATGGAACTTGAAACAATTTACAGTGCAGAGGAATTCAGGAGATTATCAGGCACTCTTAATGTGTATCAGTTTCTCAAAGAGTGCAAGTTAGAAGAAACATTCAGTGAAGTTATCGAAATATTAGAAATCCTACTTCCAATTCCACTGATCACTTTTGTAACTGAGACATGTTTTTAGAACCTCAAATGTATAAGAATGTTTCTTAAGAACTATAGGCCACAAGGCAAATTGCATTAGCCATGCTATCAATCAAGAGGAATCGCATAACAAGTTTCTGATTTTAAAGAGGAAGTGATTGAAACGTTCCCTACCAAGAAGGAAGACGCATGCATATCCTCTTCACATAAAAATAAGAAATTATCTTAAATAAATACTGCGCATTAATGATGAAAGTAAACATTTTTAAAGCATACTTATTGCATATCACTTTAACAAGTAGTTTAAAACTAATGCTAATACTAATTTCACTTTAAGAGAGAATACATCCCTGAAAAATTACTATCTTACATTATTGCAATATATACCAGGGTAGTGAACGTTTCCAAATAATATAATTATTTCGTTATCACCACTGCCCAGCAGCAATACCAACTAAGATCACGAAATGAGTTAGAATAAAATGTGTCCAAACAATAGTGCTTGTTGCAAAGTGCTGGAATAAGATCACCGTATTTTCTAAGAAATATTTCGTAAGTTCGTTTTGTATGAATTATGTTTCAATGCAGAACTAATACAAAAATTCGAGTGCCCACTGGAAAAGCCACAACGATGTGCGCGGGAGGTGAACACATTTGACACGGACATTTCGCATACAATTATACAAAAAAGTCCGAATATATACTTTATTTTAACGAAGTTTTAACTAATTTAAATTTATTTTTAACGTTTTTTAAATATATTTGTGTTCTGAATTGTGGAAATTAAATTTCCGTCTTTCGATGGAACTGTAACGCCCAGTGCAGTGATGATGGGAGTCATGATGAAAATGAAAAAGAGCGAGTTGGGTAAAGTGGATCACGGGGACAGAGCGGGGTGGAATAAAGAGAGGATGAGGTAGAGTTGGGTATAGCGGCCCGCTGCGGTCAAGGGTACCGCATAGCGTAATGACATTGTGGAAGAGCGGTGGGGGCGAGGTGGGACGACGCCGGGCGGGGCTGAACCGGGCTGAGCGGGAAGGGCGGAACGCGGATGGACCGTGAATCGCGGGACGGAGAGAGGGGTGGTGGGGTTGGTCTGGCCTAGACGGACCGGGTGTGGCGGAACGGGGCGTGGCAGAGTGAGGAGCGGGCGGAGGGCGCGAGCGGGGGAGGGAGGGTTGGGGCAGAGGGGGGAGTGGGGTGGGGCGGAGCGAGGCAGGAGGGACGGGAGCGGGCGCGTGACCCCGATGCATATTTCACGCAGGAGCGCGGAGGCTGCGAGAGAACATGCGGCGGGAATGTCTCGACGCGTCGCGTGCGCGCACGTTCTGGACGGACGCCAGGCCTCGCGTTTGCAGAGGCAGCGGACAAGTGATGTACTGTTGCTTATGTTCATTGTGATAAGACACAACAGGGGTGACGATCCTCATGTGGCCGATGGAGAGTGAGCTGAATCTATAAAAAATTAATTTAATTTATATCACAATAATTTCTGCCTATTTTTATAATTATTCCATTGAAAGAGTAAAGAATATCGGGAAAATTGGAAGGTATGCGGAAACTGATAGTGCCAAGTGTACAAAATGTTAATAAGTACATAATACAGGTGGAGGGAGATGGGAGACATAGAGATGTAGAAAATTGAGGGATAAAATGACAAAGCGCACAACATGAGTAGCGAGCAAACGTGGCAATGAGAAGGGGAATTATTTAGTGACAAATGATCGGAAGACAATAGACAGATAATTTCCGCATTGAAATTATTTGAAAAAACTAAATCGAGAATGAATGGGTTTGTCCTCGAAAAAATGTTTCATTTCAAACTTAAGGAACACCTCACATTTTCAAAGATTAGTTTCTGAATGTCAATGTCGAAGTCAAAGTCACGGTTCGACATGTACGCATGGTATACGTATTTCCCAACCGTTGAGCGTCTGTGGGAAAAACTAGGCTAAAATCTTGGCTCTGTAGTTTTGCTTCGCCGCCCACCGTGCGCAGGGTCTGCGTTTTGAGGGACTGGAGCACTGGTACACAAACAGCCCCTGTTTGTATCACCTGTCCGTCTTGGAGTTAACGATGGTGCTGTTGGCCTCAACCCAGCATGGCGTCCACCCGCTGAACAGAGTTATACGTTTTGATTTACTGCCCCGAGCATAAAACAACTAAACCTTGGAACTTCACCTCGTAACAATCGTCAGATTATAACCTTCATTTTGACCTTCCGAACACCGCGGTAGAGATTTGGGGATATAATCGCAACTTATATGCAGAGAAATAGTTTATTGCCAATAAAAAGACTTTTAATTTATTGCCAATAAAAGTTAAAAGTTACCAAATAGAAAAAGCAGAGGTCTTCCAAATAGGAAACAAAATGTGTCACATCAGAGAAAAATTAAAGCACACTGTACATAAAAATAACACAAAATAATGAGAATTTTACGACTAATAGGTCTGATCATTTACCTATTAATACTACTAGTATTGTTATGTTTTGATGTTTTCATATTGCCAGTAAAGAATAACGGATGGTGCAATACGGTTGTTTAAACCAACATTTTTCGTACGTACACCTGATTCAGAGTAGATTCTAATGTAAAGTACTAGTACCCATTGAAATAAAAATTCTTTAAACCATGAAGTGATTAAGATGCAACTTCACAAATGAAAATAAGCTACAGCCCCATTGAGCGAAGATAAGGAAAGACTTGTATTAAAAAAGTACTAGCGCATATCCACACACATTAGCATATTGTGATATTCTTAAAAGGTCAATATAAGATCCATTGCAATTAGTTTGAAGATCATTTGAGACTGGTTTAAAACTCTACTGCACCAATTGGGAACTATGGAATTCGAACAAGCGAAAATTACCTCCGTAAAACCAACTCTAAAAGTTGGCTTTTTCGTATACATACTTATACAGGTAGTTAATGTAGAATAAAAAAGTTATGTAATGCCGAGGAAAATCGAGATTTCTACGACAATACACGTTTGGGAGTCCTCTGATACCGAAAAGGTTTGGTTTTGTTTTATACATCCGTGTGTCCGTCAGTACAAACAGCACTGCAAATTGGTATGTTGGCCTGTCTCTCCGTCCGTCGTGTGTGAAAAACGCTCGCGCCTGAACTATTCTCAGGACTTTTGCCAAAATTAATATTCTCCAATCTCTCTGGACTAGTTTGAGGCCCTTCAATTTTCACAGGAATGCTTTAAATCTTGGGGGTACTTTACTTGAAGTCTCTAGGGTTAGAATATTTCCCAATTTTTTCAAATATGTCCCCAATTTTTTTCTTTGAATTTCTTGTAAAAGTAAAGTGCAATGCCCTTAAAAAGATGGCATACTTGGCAAATGAAGAGGGAAAGTATTTGCCGTTGAAGCAACAGTAGTTCATTTATTAGTAAGCCGCATTACTTAATTAAACATTATAATTTTAGTGACTAATTTTAATGACTCATAATTTACGCGAGTGGCATGGTCAGGCGAATTTCGTACGAACTGCTGTGTCTCATCCCCTGCCTGAGCTGCAGCGGTTGACAACCAAGAGACGAACAAAGAGGCTGACACATGCCGAGCAGCGTGCGTGGGCGGCGAGGACTACAGCAATCAAGGTGCTGACGGCGAAGTCGCCAGCTGATACTCCCACTGATAACGTTGCACAAACAACCGCGCCCCTATAGCAAGAGACGTAGCCGCCCATGCTGCCACGAGCATCTGTTGGTGGACCTAGCAATAGGAAGATGCTTTTGAAAATCGGAAATCAGGAAATTGAATTATTTCAGATAAATTATAACAAGTTGTCTATGGTTCACAGTGAGACCTTAGCGGATGTTCATGTAGTTTTGAGAGCCGATTCCCATCTTGCTTTAAACATTTCAACATGTTAAAAAATAAATATATAAAAAATAAAAAATTCAGAGTTAAAACTATTCAATACTCGTTCCTGTATTTCATATTACTTGGTATTCAAATTGAGACCAACATTTGCTATGTAAACATTCACATAAAGATAATTCGCTGTGCTATTCTATTTTCAATGTACAAGCAGAAAGTGTTTAATGTGTTGTTTATTCTACGGTTGTTTCTTAGGTCACTTTTCGGCCTTTTATGGCCATACCAGTGACCCTCTGTTCCGGACAACCTCCCTTACTACGGATTCCCAGAACTTCACCTGCGACGCCCTCCCGCCAGTACTATAAAATATTTTTTCCAAGATATGCCCTATCACACTCCTCAACTGTGAAGGTGATCCAGTCTCATCTCCACACCGATTTACCATAATCACTTACTGTATATTTGTGTAAGTGACGAAGTGTCCCACCATTCAATCTCTGCTAACATAGCAGGTTATGATGGAGGGATAGAAATAAAAGAGAAGAAACGTGTCACATGGTTGTTGGGAGAGCCCACAAGGAGAGATGCCACAAAATAAAAACATGGATGCCCCAGGCGGGTTTCGATCACGCAACTTCTTCAGCCGAGAAAGTTAAGGCGCACCCGCCTAACGAGCGGTCGCCACTACGCAGGTCGGCTTCCTCCTTTGTTGTGGTGAAATGAAGTGCAGTTTTTTCCAAATTCTTGAATTATTTGTAGAATACAAACATTATTTCAATAAATTTAAAAAGTCTTAATAATTTTGCAGGATCATTTTTAAAACAAACCATTCAGGAAAATTTGATCTTGAGGCTACATTAAACATTCAGTCATAAGAGGGTCCAATCTTCTCAAGGTTTGTGATCGTGTGCTCTAAAAGACACGAGAGGAGTCTGGCGCGCAGTCCGCACCCGCGCCGGGGAGCCGGGTTCGGGACCCGCCGGGCAGCTGCGCCCCTCGTGCGTCACGGGGCAGGCGGAAGGGAAGGGCGTGCATTATGCAGCACGCGAGGGGGTTGGCGGCTGGCATAGCGTCGCCGGGCGACGAGAACCCCAACGAATGAGACATGAACAGCGAATGAGCAAGAACACAGATGAACGACATTTCCCGTAACTAATGAATCAATACACAATTTGAAGTACACGATGCTACTATCAAATAGGAGTGTTACATCAGCAAGTACATTCTCGCACTTCGTAACGGTTACGTAATATAATTCCGCAAATTTCTATCCGTTTAACACATTTCACACATTACTCGGTACAAATCGAAGAGCATTGGTTGGGAAAACTAATTCTTTTCAATCTAAAATATTAATACAAATTAGACAATTAAGGTAACTAAAGGTTCCAAAAATGAGAAGAAATTCTCAGAATTTCAAAGAACTTCACCCTCTGTGCCCAGTGACTAACCGTACTTCTGTCGATTGCTGATACTACATAAACGGCACATAAACGTTTATGAATACCCAACCGTTTCTAGCTCCCAGGTGAAACATTCAATGACGACACGCTGCTTATAACGTACGTCACTTACAGACGCCATGTTGAACCATTCCAGCAATAATGTTATCTGTAGGAAGAAATGGAAACTTCGGGTACGCACTCTGAAAACGTCAAAGATTACACTCATAAAAGTTTCGCATTCGCACCATTGTTGGGGGCTGAGAAAAAAATGTGGTGCATTACTTCCTGGGCCACCCTCGTGTATATGAATTACGTACACAACTTGTATTCACATACATTTTTCAATTTTCATATGAATTTCTTATTTGATTGTATTATTTCATAAATTGAAAGATTTTGAAAATCAATTTATTTTGAATTGATAATTATTTGTTTTGTCATCCATGTCGAATCGATAGTTTTATATCGAAAATATGAAGTTAACGATATCGATATCGTCAATAGCAATTGAAGTATAGAAACTTCAAGAATCGCAAGTACCAAAACATCCCCAGGACGTAGTGGCATTGCGATGTTTGCATTTTCTCACACTACTAATTGATGTTAGTAAACCACATATTTAAACAATTCACTTTTCGGCGGAGATTATATGAATACAACGGTTAAAATAAGACGTTTTCCTGGACCACAACGCCGAAGAGGTTCCGAAAAATATCAAGAACAAAATCACTCATTACAAAGACCAGAGTTATATTCACACACCTTTTATGGGGGAACAATAATGCACTAATTGCCAAACCGATATGGCAGCGCAAAGCCGTGACGCCGCCCAGGGTCGCGACATAGCCGCCGCAAGGAATACCGCTCCTCCTAGGCGAGGTGCAAGGAGAGGAGACCAACAGTGCCAACCACGCACGCCTGGGGCACTACTGCCTTTCATCACTACAACTACTACGTTCTCATACCTACGTCGACGCCTTTCGACCTCACCGGGCATGGATGAGACGGAAGTTCATAACGAGGCGAGTCAGAATGGAGTAACGGTGGAGTAAGTGAGAGGCAAGGATCGGGAGAAACCGAAAAAACCCACCAGGTACTCCTGGATTCAGTGTTGACATACGAACGACCCGACGCCCTCACTCGCTCACAATGTACCTATAATAGGGAAAAAAGGTTCTTAAGGGAATATCTCACAGTTCCTGTACGAAGTGTTAAATGCCCCCACAGTTCCTCATGGAAATCATTGCATTAAAATCTTACAGCTAATAGAGGCGAATATGCTTTGCGTTACGTAGTAGTAGTAGTAGTAGTAGTAGTAGTAGTAGTAGTAGTAGAAATCCCTTCGTCAAATCGTCTTGAACTCACTACATCAAAGAGTGCATATTCCTTAAAAAAAGAATTGTGGTAATATCGTATAAAAAATCAAGACACAACACAAACGAAATTTAAAACCATTTCGCACAAGATTAATATTCGCACTTCTTTCTCGCCATAAATCTACTTCATTGAAAATAATAAGACCGAATAAAATAATACGCACGTTTACGAAATCTGTCCCCAACAACAGAAGTAACGACTCGCAAATTGCGAGAAATGTACGCGACGTAACTCTGGACATCTCACTGAATTACAAACGTCACTCCCAACAATGCGACCAAAGTGGCTCTAGAGAACCATTAGTCAAGCTTCCCACCGAGACAGCTTCACAGGGCGATGTCATTCATCTTCACTGAAGGCGATCGATACAAATGACTCGACGAATAATCCGAACTACAGCGGGAGAATGACCTCGTTTGTCAGCACATGGCTCCAGAAATTTGTTTCAGTGTATCTCAAAAATGTAAAACTAATTTTTGCAGCAGCTCATTACAAGTTAATCAAGTGTCTCTTTCGCACCCAAGGACGCTCTCTTTAATATTAATATTCCACATAAATTGACTCGGCAGTTTAATGTCTTTGTACTGCAGCAGCGATAAATACCCCTGGTACTGCGCAAAGTCCTACATTTCCCTTTTGCTTTTGGAGAAGCGCACGCGAGCTTAAATGAAGCGAAGACAAAACATGTGAGGGGCGGACGAGGGGAGCGAGTGGACGGACAGACAGGAGGGTTGAAAGGGAAGCAAAAGAAGAAAATGCCTGCTTGTCTACGGTGCCTCTTCTCAATCAGGTAATGCACCCAGGCACGAAGAGTACGGCTAGCGACCAGGGAAAACGATACCAGAGATATCGATCTTCTGTCATAGATTTCTCTACAGAAATTGAACTGGTGAATTTATAATATCGTGGTATCGGTCGAAAACCGTACTAAAAATATCGGCGAAAAAAAAGTGTTTCTTGGCTAGTACTAAATCGAGTCGAATCTGCAATCACTCGAACACGTAAGCGCCTTCTTTCCTCCTCTTGCAACATTTCACAAGACTTGTCTACAGTTCCTCACACGAAAGAAATTACTACTTATTTTCTCAACTTTATTTTAAGAAAATATGAAAGTCGTACGGCAGTCGGCTCTGCAGTCTTGGCTTGCGCAGTGACTACAAATATTTACTACTTTTAAATCCTGAATCGATGCTGAAAGTATAGATGTTTTAGTGTGAATAATATCGACACATACACAAGGTTGTTCTTAGCATCGATACCAAATCATATCCAAAGAAATATCCGAGCATTGGTGGCTGGATGCGGTAAGGAGGCGTTGATGGGCAGGTGAGGAAGGTCCAGAGCAGCTCTTGGCAGGGATGAGAGTGGGGAGGGCAGGGCAGGGCAGGGCAGGGCAGGGCAGGGCAGGGCAGGGCAGGGCAGGGCAGGGCAGGGCAGGGCAGAGCAGGATACGGCCACGCCCAGCGACGGCGGGAAGCGCGTCGGCTGTGCCCCTCCGTGTTGACTCGTCCAACGCTCCGACGTCGCGTCGTCGGTCCATCATAATTAAATAACGAGCCCTCCGAGATATTAAACCGCAATTACGTCGCTCCGCCTCCCCGCCCTGCACCTGTACCCCCACCCCAGCCCCCGCCCCCGCCCGGTGGCGCCTGAAGGTCGCGCGCGGGGCCTTGGTGGGGGTGAGGGGGCTGAGGTGTGAGTAATTATGTGAGGTGGAGCGAGAAAGGAGTTGGAGGGGTTGCTGGCAGCAGAAATCCATCAGAGAAACCATCTCGACAGTCATCAAGAGGTGTAGACACTGGAATATCGAATATACAGTCAGCAACAAGGACGAAAAACGGGAAGAGCACAAGTAATAGGTAATAAAACGCAAAAGAGAGAACGAGAAATGTTCAGTCGATCACTTAAGTCCCACAGTTGCCACTAGTGCACTAGAAGAAAACCAGTGATGCTACAATGGCGTCACTGAGATGTCGGAAATACTATTTGAGAAGCCAGAACGACTAAGGCAATGGCAACAAGCATGACGGAGGGTTGAACATCTAAAGCGGCGAGGGTCAGCAAGGGAGAAGGTTCGTCGAAAGCAGCCAACGATAGCAGTGGATACTCCACCAATTAAAGTGATCACGATTCACTCAGGTTTTAACATGAAACACTGATGGAAACGCGTGTTAGTAGGAAAACCACTGGCTCAGCATCGTAGTCGACACCGTGAATTGACTAGTAATAAGCAGCGAGCCGTGCCGCAGGCGCAGTGATTAAATTCATTAGCAAATGAGCTTCATGGAATTTCCGGCGTTCATCCATTCAAGCGAATGGGGCACATAGCGACTCGCCTCTCGCCCGGACCCCACAAGGACCACTCTCTTCGCTTTGCTATTAGACACTCTTGTTTCAAAATGTTTTTAAAAATTCCTGCTTTCACTAAAAATAATTCATTTTATTAAAGTTCTTATTTCCGATAATGCATGTAGAAATCGTATCGACAAATTGGGAATAAGATACACAAAAGATGTGTGCCCTCTATGGGAGACACATTTCTAAACGAAAAAAGAGTTCAATGTATGAAATAAAAATAATAAAATGCAGAGCAAATGGGCCAATTATTGACTAGGTTCTTATGACTAAGACAGTACTTTTACTGACATTAAATTTCAGTGCAACATTAAACAATCTTCATGCATTTCGAAATGAGGGATGCTTTAAAATAGTGATATTTTACTGATTTCTTGCATCAGCGTTTATTTAGAAACAATATTATTATACCATTTACGTGTGGGGAACCCTAGATTTTAAGATCGTAATTAAAGGAATGTAAACTAGTACTATGTGAAAATTAATTTATTCTATAATCACCATCTGTCACCTTCCCTAATGAAATAAACTAACATTTTAGAACATTGGATTATTTATAAAGTGGTTAAAACTTTGTACCACATTCGTATCGAAACATTATTTCATAAATATAACATAATTATTACCTTTTATAGTGGTAGCATTCATGAAGACCTCTCGCACGCATTCATTTCTAAACAACACGAATAATTTAAATATGTGGTATATTTTAAATACAGATTTTAATAAGTCGCTAGTAATTAAAAATAATTTCAAGCCAAAGAATTTGAAATAACAAAATGTATGTTTCTGTCTCTTGAAGCATTCGTCCAGCAAAACACACATTCACACCACACACACACACACACACACACACACACACACACACACACACACACACACACACACACACACACATTCTCACCACACACACACATTCACACCACACACACATTCACACCACACACACACATTCACACCACACACACATACACACATATTTACACCACACGCACACCACACTCGTCCAATGCTCCAGAATTTCTCTCCTTGGGTCTTTTCCTGATCATATCTTTTTTTCTCTATTTAATTCTTTATCTTAAGAAGAGCAATAAGTCAATGATGCACTGGATAAGGCAGTAACATCGCCTATCTTCTTACGCTCTTTGGCATCAGTGCTTACTGAACTTGTAGCAAAGCAACTGGAAGACTCGATGAACTTCAACGCTAATCTTGTGGCAGGTTTAGAAAAGAAATTGGCTGAATGTGACCATAAGATTTCAAATCTAAAATTTCAGAAGAAAAGACAGACCAGCTCGAGATGTACTCTTGCCGAAACTGCTTGCGGATATTCCGCGTGGAACTGAAAATGAAGACACTGTCACTGTCATCGAGAAAGTTGGGAATAAGATAACTGTAAACTTAAGTCTACAAGATATTGATAGGAGTCACCGAGTAGGTCGGCAAGTAACTGGTAAAAACAGATCCATAATTGTTAAATCTGTCAGTTACGGAAACGCGGACGAAATGTTCCGCTCGAAACGGCTGTTGAAGCAAACTGGGATAACGATTCGTGAGGACCTCACGAAATCGCGCATGGTTTTGCTGCAAGCTGTCATCGACCGCTTTAGCCTCCGGAACGTGAGGACAGAAGACGGCACCATCGTTATTAAACATGGTAACGGTCGTGCCCGGGCACAAACCAGGGCCCAGCTGGAGGGAATTTCATGTATAGCGTAGCGTAGGAGCCCCCCCCCTCCCAATCTACTCCTTTCTGCCACAGCCACTTTCGGATTTTTTCAGAGAATTCTCCTTCCTTTGTTCTTTCCCGAACTTTCCTTCTGCAAACCCTATGTAAATGCTATCTTCTTCCCCGCACATTCTGTATACCTTTTACCTGTGGGTGGCCGGAACCTTTCCCCGACCGTCCAAGAGTCTGACTCCAGAAATAAGCCTAATCCTCGCTCCCTCTGTCTGCACGTCGCACATTTAAATGTCCAGTCTCATCCCTGCCATTTCACCGAAGTAACAGAAATAATATCTAAACACAGTTTTCATGCGCTTCTCATAAGTGAGAGCTGGTTGAAGCGTTCTCTCAATTTCGCGCTAGTAGCCATTTCAGGGTACCGCCTGATACGAGCTGATCGGAAGGCCATGTCGGTATGTACCTTCGCGAACTCGTACCCTACCCTTCTTCCCCTCACATACTGTAAACCATTTACCTGTGGGCAGCCGGAACCTTTCCCCGACCGTCCAAGAGTCCTTTCCCCGTCGATCACAGACACAACAAATACGGATTGCCAACGTAGTGAATATCGTTTTATAGAAGTTCGACTTTTAGGGAAAAAATGTCTCTTGGCTGTCATATATTTACCTCCTAAGACAGGCAGCATAGATATGTTGGACGAAATCTTTGCATTTGCGATCAGTTCTGATTGATTGATGAAGGGATTATTTGATCCACATTTTACATACGCCCCAGGTTTTCTGGGTTTATTCACTCCTTAAGGCATATGCCGGTCCCTAGTTTTGCTCTTCCAGACGTAAATATACAGCTTGTCATCCCCCTCTTAAAAGGTTACTACTCTGTATTAATGTAGATTGAGTGGTTAGGCGGAAGAGCAGGCCCTACGGCCTGATCCTCACCATTAATAAAGACATTATTATTATTATTATTATTATTATTATTATTATTATTATTATTATTATTAATGTAACAACTAACACAAAAGATGAGCGGTGAAGAAAAAACCATACCGATTAGTACTGGATGTTTCTGTTTATTCTACACTTGACTAACAAAACTCAGAAACACAATAGTGAACAGAAGCCATGAAGTTAATATTGCATGTTTCATGTTTTCGTTCAACAAAACACATTTAAGAAGATAGAATGAATGAATGAATAGGGTTTAGAGAGCGCTTCGACTGCTGTGGTCATTTGCGCCCATGCCAGAGTATTTGGAGAAAGAAGATAGAAATAAGGCAAATTCATATTGGATTAGTGACCTGCAAAAGCAAAAATACTGCTAAACAAAGTCACATAAAATGGATTTCCAAACTTATCAAGAACAAATAAAATACTCTTATAAAAATAAAATGAATATTCTGTAACAACAGTTTTCATGAATAAAGTACTATTCGAAAACACAGCACAACAGTTCTTTCCGTACCAAGAATATCAACAAATTCGCTGTTTCATAACGCAACAAGAGAATAACAAATGTGGGCGGTCTCCTTGCTAAAGCATGGCATCAGTTGTGTCATAAGCAGTGACGCATTGAGTATGAGGATTCAGTGCGCGAATTGCGAGAACATACGGAATTACACAACCAAATATTTGCATTTTTGAGTCGACATCGAAACTGTTCCATTGTTCTTGGATTTTTCTCGACTTCACTGGTATCTAACGAAACCACTGATACCTCCAACGAGTCCAGAGGCTCCATTGTTTTCTTTCAATTTCTGTGCTCATCGGAAATGAGTAATATATATGTTTTTGGATCCAACAAAACCACAGTTACCTCTCAAAAAGCAAGAGACTGCCTCGTTTTCTTTCAATTTTTTGTGCGCATTGAAAATTAGTACTATAGATATATTCATCACTTATCTTGGATTCGTCCAATCAAACAACGCGCGCAGCGCTAATCATAATGCAAATCCACATCCAACATTTTCGAGCTAGCGAACTCCTCGCACAGGAGCCGCCCTTTCCACATCGCTTCCGGAATGCCAGGTTAAAATTCGAAGGTTCCTCTCCCGTTGATGGTATTTTCTCGGATTTCAAGTCAACGTCTAACATAAAACGCTCAGGAGCGAAAGGAAACAGCACAAGGTAGCATTGGACAATAGAACTCTATACACATTCAACATATGACATAATACACATTCAACTGAAGATAGACTCTTCGCCAACTATTATTGATTGTTTCAATCACTTCCTGTACTTACCGAACAAAACTCTCGCTCGGCAGTGTCCAGAAAAAACGCAATGTACAGTTCAGCACGTGCACCAGAAGTCAGAAACAAAGTAAATTAATATTGGTCGATTAGAGTGTTTCTACATTAGGGAACAGAGTGCAAATCCTTTTACCTTTCGTGGGAATTGAAATCTTAAGCCAGGCCGAGACTGCACGCTCCACGCCACACACATGTGAGCGATTGCAATTGAATGTTTCAAATAGTAGTTCAACAAAACAATCTTACACACTCACGAGTAGCATCAATATTAAACTAGTTGGATTTTAGTGTTTCAATTTCTTTCTTAATAAAACGCGCACATGAAAGAAACAAACAAATAGATATTGAACGTTTCCATCGCTTCATGTCCTGGCATAACAGCACTTAAACCTATTAAAACCATCTAAAAACAGCCTTGCAATTAAAAGAGCAATGCACACTGGTACCGGGGTTTGTCTGTAAATGTGACTTTTTTCATTTAAAAGATTGTCAGGAAATCACATGGAGAACAGCGAAGTGAAACACCTCAATATTGGGTTTCAAGAATTCGTTCAACAGAAACTTACAACTGCCAAAAACAATGCAAATTCGTACTGAATATTTCGGTTGCTTCAAGTACTCGCCAAAGAAACATAGCAGTGAAAAGAACCGATGCAAGCTAGTTTTTATATCAGACGCACACTATGTTCCACATAGGCACACACACACTCCCACACAGCGCGTAGAGGAGAGGGAGAAAGAGTAACATCGTACGTTGGTGATTGAAGTATCTCTCCAACAGAACACATTTGCACAGCAGTCCACACAATCAACGCAAATCCGTATCTAACTTTTTTGTTTACGTCAACACCTCCACGAAATGAATTCCCAGAGACGGCAAGACATCGCTTCCAACATGCCATGCACGCGTGCCTCGTTACAATTCAACGCTTCAAGTACGCAGCCATCAATGTACTCGCGCGTAGCAACGCGAATCCGCATGCCACTTTTTTCTCTGCAATGCTAGTGATTGAGACGGTTGCGCCGCGCCGCGCCGCGCCGTGCCGTGCCGCGCACGCGCCAGCGGGTTGGGGGGCGTGTCCTACCTCCGCGTCCGCGCTCCCTGGCGGCGGCGCCGTGCGGCGTGGGCGGCGGCGGCGGCGTGAGCAGGTCGCCGCCGCGGAAGCACGCGTGGAAGTCCCCGTCGCTGCGGCTGTGGCGCAGCATGGCCACGGCACTTCGCCCACGCGCACCACCGGCGCGAGGACGCCCTGCGGCTAGGGATGGCAACAGACACCCCGAGACCCAGTCAGCGGTCGAAGTCAAATACCGTTTTGCACTAAATATTATACAGAATGTACCGGTACTTGGTCCTGCCTGTTTTATGAGTGCTGCATAAGACGACAATGAATAAAACTAAATGACCACTACGTTTGCAGATTATAAAATACGCAATACGGTCAGCCAGACTCGAAGCTGACCCCGGAGTCTCTAGATTTAAAAACCAGCAAGAGTTGACAGATATTCAGTCGATACTTTATCACTTATTGCCATGCCAAACACGAGTACGACGGGAGGTTTCTTCCGCTTAGTAACTGATATCAACCTGTAAACCAGAAGGCCCGGATTCGATTCCCGTTCGGGGTGGGCAGTTTACTTGAGTACTCGCTGGAAAATGAAATGGCTCTATTTTCAGAATTTAATAAAAATAATGTTCACAACTCGGTAAACGAAATTTCCAATGTCTTTTGTTTTTAAAACCAGCAACTCGTTTCAATATAGTGCATTTCACCGAATCTTCAATACCAAAATTCCGTTGTACTGAAAACGAGGCATCGAACGTAAAAAGTAGCCGTTAAAAACAGTTTGTACAGAAATACCAAAGCGAAAACGAAAAGTAAATATTTCCTTCACGGAAACAGCAACGCTCTTTGAAACGGTTCGATGCCTTCATTGAAAGTTTCGCGGTGTATTTCGCAGGAACACACGCCGTCTCGTTGCCATCCCTACCTGCAGCAGTCGAGAGCCCCGCCCTCGCTCGGCTTGGCTCCGCGGCGCGACTCGGCCGTCGACGCCGGGCCGCCTCCGGGGGCCGACGCGCACGCACTAGCGCCGGCCGCCCGCCCGCCCGCCCGTCCGCCCTTCGCGGCGCCGCCGCCCCTCCCCCGCCCGCGCCACCCCCCCCCCCGCCGACGCGCGCACTCCGCTCCGCTCAGCTATCCTTCTCCCCTGGGTGCCACAGTTCCTTCCCACCCCCACCCGCCTCCCCACCTCGCCCGTCTTCCTCCCGGACGGCGCCGCCGCCGCTGCTGCTGCTGCTGGCTTACTCGCATGCGCAACTCCCTCGCACACAGACTGTTCTTCCTCTGCCGGCGCACATACAGTTTACAACACCACACCTCTACACTTACATTAGGTATTCGTAAATAGCGGTATTTGACAACTTACCGCAGTATTTTCCTTTTAGTCACGTTTACTTTTTGAAATGTCCGTTGATGCCGTTCCTTCAACACTTGCTTGCCCTCTCTCCCACGATTCTAATTAAATATTGGTACCAGACTGTCTGTGATACAAGACCACACGAGTACACAGATTCCTCCTCTCCTCCATGTCGGCCCACCGCTCGTAACAGATCCCTCCTGCACCCCTTTTTTTCTCCATGTTTCCCTTCAACCTTTGAATCGTCACTACCTCAACTACTGATTCCTTCACCTCAATTTTGTATGCTCAAGTTAATCATTCCGTTCCTCCACGACCCACTCAACTTTTGCATCCAAGGCTCCATCCATCTCACTAGGCTTCTCTCCTGAATGTCTCATTTGTCCTTCTGTTTCGTATCCATAACGGCATTGTCCTTTTTTTTCTTCGAACTCTTACGTCGTGCGCCATTTCTTTACTTTCAACATAGTCTCTTTCTTCGCCTTCGCCATCGTTTGCCGCTAAGAGTCCCGCTGCCGTTGCACACACTCCCACACTGCAGAGGAGAGCATGGAGCATATATTCTGACGGATCAGTTTCCCTTCCTGCAGTCCTCCACTAAGTGGCTGCCGCTACAAACTTCCCTCCAACAGGCACACCTGCAGAGCCAGGTAAAGATGGACGATTGCCTGCTGTGCGCCGCCTAGAAGTCCTGCGGCGCGAGTATGAGTGGCGGAAAGCCCTCCTGGAAAAATGACCTCGAGCCATATCAATTTATTGTCCTCAGTATAGCACCGCGATCAAACCCTACATCCCTCAACGGCCTCTCCTGACTCAACTTACCCTCCACACTTCAATACTTACGTCGATGACAGACCCCCTCTGTCTCTTTTTTCTCTGGCATCGAGTTTACAAGCCTATCCGTAAACCGAGCCAGCCTTCGATGCCGTATATCTTCGCATTTCCCTTTCCTCCCATCTACACTGCTGCTGCTGCTGCTGCCGCCGCCACCCATACCCTTTGGCAGCTTCCACCTCCACAGAGCTTACAATGTGGCTTCCCCAAGGCTTGGCCAAATGAAAGGGGCACTTTTTCTCAAACAATTTATTGGTTGAAGGACTTGAACAGGAAGAAAGAGTAGTACAGGTGTGACACATCCGTCACACATAGACACATTGCCTGACCAAGCGCTTATACATGTCCCTGGCGAAGAACGTCCGTCAGTACAGACGCCACAACAGATCACAGCACGCACCTGAGCAGGCGCGCTTTGTCGAGCAACGTACAACTTTTTTCCTCAATACAAACACAACACCCTCAACACGGTCGGAACATATTTGCATGCAATATTGATATTTATAATTGCAACATGCGTCGTAGAAATCACGTTCATCAGGGGTCAGTATCAACAGCTCACTACAAGAAATCTATGTAGTACATGTACGTTTGCCAGATGACTAAACAATTAAAATCCATTCGCAAATTTTAAGTTCAAAGTAAAATCTTTTCTACTGCATAACTGTTTCTATACAATTAGAGACTATACTACCATTAAAAAGAATAATCATATTTCATTTAAAAACTATATATTAGTTTAAACTTGTTTAATTTTTTAAAAATATGCCTGAAACAAGTAATATACTGCAGAGTCTGGGTCAATGACTTTCATCTTGATCAGGTTTTCGTCTAGTTTCTTTGATCCATTGAGTAAATGCTCGGATGGCCACATGTTTTGCTTCTGAAAATAAATGTAGCTTCACTATGCCTACCTTTTGTTGACCTCTCCTTTTGTTAGTTGTGGTACGAGTAGAGCCGGGGGTATGGGTTACTATTTTGCTAGCAATTCTAAAAAATCAAGTTCCTAATAATTCGTTGAGCGATGCAAATAAATTTTCTATAACAAGGCAGCGAAAATATCTAGTTGGCAAATATTACTAATCTCACTTTGTTGGAACTTTTATTCATCATTCAATTATTTGGTTAAATGACAAAGCAGAAGGAATAGACTCAAAATTAAAATTTTTGCAGACTCCTGCCTTATTTACACCAAGATCGAGAACATATCGATTGCAGATAAATTACATCACGACTAGTGATGCTTGAAAGAATGGACGAAAAAAAACAACAGATTGAACATAAATCCGGATAAATGCAAAATAGTTTTACGGGTAGTAGAAATAAAAGGTCAGCTAAATATTTGCTAGGGGTCACAAAACTTCCACAGGTGACTAGTTGTAAATATCTGGAGGTGATAATTAATGAATAACTAAGATGGGGAAGCACGTCAATTTTACTGTTGGGAAGGCGTGTAAATCTTTACATTTTTTAATGCGAGTGTTCAGGAAGGGAAGAAGTAAACCAACAGAACCAACATACACTACCGTGCGTCCAGTATTTTTTAGAGTACGGAGCAGCATGTTGAGATCCGCACAGAAAAGGCCAAATAAACTCCATCGAAATAGTTCAGAAAGTAGCAACAAAATTTGTTGAAAAGTGAAATGCGTTAGTAAATACGTCCAACAATGTATCGACATAGGGATCATTGGCGAGCAAAGGGCAAGGTTATGTCATTTTTTTAAGCACTGGAGAAAGATGGAGGTAAATCCAGGAGAGATTGCATGAACCCGTTTACTTAACGTCACGACCGTAATAGAAAAATACAAGTTTTCGTACTTCCACGGAAACAGACAACTGATGTTGAAAAATACTCTTTTATAAATAGAATTATCGAATCATGGAATAGTTTGCTTGCAGCAATAACGGAGACTTTTCCCACAAATATCAAGACATTTATGGTAAGTTAGGATTATAGTAATAAAGGTGTAAGCGATAAGATCAGTTCTGCATTTAGTACAATGAAAATGAAATACAATTGTACTGAGTAGAAGTGTATGCACTAACTTCCATTAATATACGTTAGATATACTTGTGGAACAACAGATCAAAAAGTAATGAGAATTAACATAACACTTCTTTTCCATTTGCTCTGAAGCGTTCTCTTAATTTATTTTAAAATTCCTGAACCCCAAAGAACCACTGAATCAAAACATAAAAGTTCATTTAAATACTGATGAAAACATGCGAAAATGTAAAATCCTGTAACGTGATCACATCAAAACATTGTACTTTTGTTGGAATTAATATTTTTGATCTGTCACGTCGCAATTATGCGAACATTTTAGAACACAATACTTTCAATGCTGAGTTAATAAGCCTTGACTCAAAAGTTTTAAATCTACAAACTTCGTGTCGGATACATGACTCATCAAGAATTTCCTGTGTTTATCTTATCTCGATAACATGCTCGGTGTCCCAAGAATGCAAGAAGCTCAACAGAGTTCGCTTTTCAAAAAGTTCCATCGCAAATTATGAGGTATGTATGAAATCGAAAGGAAAGACTGGGATACAGTGACCATGGTCCACAAATTCTTTTGATCACAAGAAATGCGAACACTGACACAATAAATATTACACATATGTGTAGGTTGTTTACTGAAAGTAAAATGTTTTCCAAATGTCCATTTTTAAACCAGAGACAATATGTCGATGTAAGCGCCATACCATGTACACAATATACATGCATATGCAACTTGCTTATAATCCGCACACAACTCATTATGCATTTCTCAAATTTAAAACTTTATGATTCACAGCTCATAAAGTTTTTTTTTCTTTTCCACTTCAAGTCCCACACACTAATAACAAACGGTACATCGAAATACCGGTATATTTTAAACAACAATCCTCATACCGATTCTGGTCCATCAAAGTACTGGAATTTTCAAAACTTTCATCGTTACCGACACCATCAATGCCAGTCAGTCTCCTTTCTCACATCTTCCGCCCCACTTTCCCCTCTCACTGATGTCTCAGAAACTGCCTCTAACAACCGCCTTCCGCCACCTTGTCCTCCGCCCTTTTGCCCCTCAAGCTATGTAGGTGACACCCAAGGTAACCTAGCTGCCCCGCCCGCCTCAACCGTCCACCTCACAATTGACGCTACCCCGCGTCAGGCACGTAGCTCCGCTCCTGCCGCAATAATATATAAAACAGCGCATCGTTTTCTATTTCAGCAGTTGCAAAAGTCAAGTGAACAAAATTTACAGTGTAAAACAGCAAAGAAATTATCTTTTTCGCATCTCGGAAATATGGTGTAAATAACATCAGCTTTGAATCAAATTGCAATTGTTCGGTTAATACCTCATGCACCCCACGAACAGGAACCGCAACACATGTCTCCGAGTACGCTAGTGCCAATCTACAACTGTACAAACGTGTCTCAACCAAATACAGCTTTTCTTTTCAAGTGCCTGTGAGACGAGGATGGAGTTGCAATTCGATACAACACACTTTCCACAGGAATTCGAGCCTCTGAAGACGCAACTGGTAAGGAAGATTACTATTGGGAATGTCAAGAGGAAGACGATGATATTCGTCTGAAATTGCCCCTTTTGTGTTTTGCTGGTGCTGCTGTTGCCTCTGCTCCCAACTACTTCCGACTTCTCCCCAAAGGGAGATCACCGCTTGCGACATCGTTTCTCCCTTTCTGGAGCCCTCGTCGCCGCACTCCAACATTACGAACTCCGCCCCGCCCCGCGCCGCGCCGCCCTGCACTGCACCCCTCCCTGGCGCTGACGCAGCTCCCCTCGCCCCGCCCAGCCCTCACGGTCATTGTCCTCGCGTTCTCCCCTCCCCGCACCCTCGCCGCATCCGCCCCAGCCACCACCCGGAACATCGAAACTCGGAATTATTTTACCGCGCCCGTTTCCGACCTCCTCTTCAACTCGCGTTTCCATTTCGGGTGCGTTCCAGGAACTGTTCCTTACGATTGGATCTATATATGCCATTTATACCTTACTGGAAACGGGGGAAAATATATTTTCCTTATAATACGCAAATCGTAATTCATCAAGTAAAATTCATTAGAAGAGGATATGAAAGTGGGTTGGAGCGAATGAAAAACTAGGAAATATTTCGGAAGGTTTGTACAAATTCGCGACCTCCACAGAAGTAGGGGCTACAACTGCACGTACTTTCTCGCATTACTTGTAACCGTATCGTAATAATCCTACCAGAATATACATTTCTGTATTTTTTCAAAAATTGAAAGATTACATCAAAATAACGCTTATGACTTCTTATTCAGTGTACATAGCTCTACCAATTAAAAAAGGTGAGAAGAAAAACAAAATGGAACGGTTTTTGAGAAAATCTTGTTTTTCAAATTCTTTATTTCAAGCAAAATTCCGCAAAAGTACTCATATTTGGGAAACAATAATGCATCGCATTATTTAGTGATCTAATTTTGAAGAACAGATTTCATTCAGAAGAAGATCCCTATCGTCCATACTTTAGTTGCAGGAAAACGTCGAAAAACAATTAAACATTAACAATTTCGAACATTTAGAAAATTTACGAAAAATTGGAGCTGCGCCATTTTTACAAGCGTACTTTCCTCTATCTGAGAAAAACAATAAAGAAAAACATTGAGCGATTTTGAGAGATGTCGTTCAGGCTTGTACAATAAACTCAAAACCCACATGTACGTTTCAAATTCAAGGGCTACTACATTTGCCATATCGATAAGGGAATATCAATTTTGCTGAAAACCCTGCCTACCGTTTACCATGTTGTTCACATATGGAGGGAAAGAGAACGTTTTGCCGGAAATCAGTGTTTCAGTATCAAGGACCCATCGTCTCCTGTATATTTCAGTAGTATACCTTTGGGTTCCGGCTCTTACACGCAACCAATCTTTATAAAGAGGGCTCTAAAGAAAGAGAATTTCACGGAGACTTGACGAATTCCATTTTGACTTTAAAAATTTCTTTGCTTTCTTTAAAAAAACGCATCGAAATATCCATGTAAATGCAACCCGCATCGCATACCAACATATATCGGCAAATAACTCATAAACTAAGCGTTTTAGAGTCTTAAAAAGTAAAATTTTGAGGCCAACGGCTCAAAGAAACGTTTTTCACATTAAATCTACAAGATGAGACATTCTCCGATCCATTCAATTAATTTTCGGTTCCTCGCTTCAACACTATCAAGGCCACCTCAATATTTCAGTCTTCTGCTGGTAGCAATTTTTTGTGGCGACACGCTTAGAAGGCTTGGATTCGACAATCTTTATTTACGCTTTCTGTTAACACGGTATTTTGTGCAGTCTGACGAGGTTTATTTGCATAATCATTAATTTAAGATTTGCTCTCCAGCAACAACTAGAAGTACTATTATAGTTGCTTGATACCTATACCTATGAAGATTGTTTCTTATGCGTGTAGTGAAACTATTCAATTAACGTTTTTTAATTGTCTATAGTGCTGCGTACTTAATTGTGGAGGATGTGGGTATTCAGTGAAGAGTGAAGACTGTGTTTGTGTTTTACCCTGTACCAATATTTTCGTTATCATTCGATGAAATTTTCAAGTCAACGGGTTCAGACACGTAGATTTCTCAAAAGTAAAAATCTAATATTTTTGTTACTATCACGAAAACTAAAACCTAATTGACAAAGAATATTGAATATTACTTTAAATGTCTTTAAGTAAGTGTTGGGAATTGTTTCAAGCAAATTCTCCATGATATTGAATAAATATTTATTGAAAATTTCTTTTTATACATTAATTGCATTGTTTTTTATTTTTATTTGTAATTGGTTAGTACATTGCAATTTACCT